>WEKY01056475.1:1520-30239 GCA_013390045.1 Picathartes gymnocephalus | reverse complement strand
ACTACTGATGAAGTCAGCAAAATGCTGCAACTTCTATTATGATGTTGTTATGATTTAAAGAAGTCCTATTGAATGTTAATGACTTTAGAGTAAAAAAATGTCTGTGCTCCTCTGTAAGTTTTTGAGGAGCCCTTTTGATTTACTGCACCAAATTATCTACAATAGCACTTTGGACTGTGGTTTGCATAGGAGATGGACACAATGAACTCGTCTAATTGGTATGCTTAGAAAGGAAAATTGGTTAAATTTACAGTGTTCTCACCATGAAGCCAACCTTCAACTACAGCTAATCGTTAACACAATTTAGCTCTGGATGTCAGTCTGAAGGTTTATACTGACAAGGGTAGTGGATTATTTTTTACCTTCTCATCATAGAAAGTGTGGTGTCTCCCAGCCATCTTTTTGTAAAACAGCAAATTAAATGCTGTGTTTTGTTAAGACAGAGTTTTGAATGTCGCCCAAATATGAAAGAGAAGCCAAATGTTAAATCTCTTTTAAAAGGTTTCCATAAGCCCCAGCATGGCTGGGAACATTGGTAACACACAGATAGAGGACTCCATTTGAACTCCTATCCAAATGTGCTGCCTGCTTCACAGCAGTCCTGCGGAAGGACAGGTAAAGGTCCAGCAACTGAAAACGCACACCCTCTTCAAGAAAGAATATGCTGGATCCTGAAAGCATTCACTCCAACACTATTTTAAGCTTGTCAGCTCCTGTGCTCATCCCCAAGGAACAAGACAAATAAAAGGGCAGAGGACAGGCTAGAAAATAGAAATGATGGAATTTTCATGTTTTCTTTTCCCTAAGGATTAAACCAGAGTGTAAGCATTCATGGAGTTCCAGTCTTCAAGTTAATACCCCATTCAGCAACAAGAATAATGTGTACAGTATTTGGTCAGCTTACACATAGTGCTGCACTCAACATAAGAAAGCAATTAGTCATTGGTTGATAAGGAGGTAAAAGGGAAGAAAATATTCCCAAGTAGCAATCATATTTTATGCCTCTGTTTGATATGCATTTATATGCCTGTATCTCTTTCCAGACACTTGCACTTTCAAGTGTGCTAAAAGGAGTAATTCTAAGGAAAAGCTATGAGTATGGTTAAAGAAAAACATTTCATAATACAGTAATCTAGAGGAAGTATATTCCTAAGGAAGACATTTTCTGAGGAAAAAAAATTAAAATTTCTTGAACCATATGTTGCAAATACACAGAGAACTTCCTGGTAATGGAAAGCTAAGGCTTTGTGAAGATATTAATGTGTACCAGATGGTCACTAGGTAAAGAGGGGTTCCACACAAATGCAAGAAATCACTCTATTCTCTCTATTACTAATGTGTTAGTCTAGTACACACTGAGAAGCAAGCTTACACAGCTAATCGAGATAAACTTTCTTCCATTTGATTCTGAGGAAGCAGAGCAGGAGCAGATTAAACCTTAATAGCCTGTCCCAGTTGTGTTAGAGCAGTATTTTGCAAACACTTACTACTAGGTGGTGATACTGCTGCTGTAAGCAGTACCACAGTAAGTGCCTGAATAGCCAGTCCCACTGGGTGAATTTCCCCTCTGAGCAGAGTGGCACCACAAATGTATGAGCTACTTAAGTTTCTCTCATGAACAGAGAAAAGACTCAAGTGGCAGGCAACCCAGTCCTGGCCCTCTCACACACAGCCATTATCAAGCCTTTACAATGCACTATATAGTTTGCAATGTGTAGTGGGCCTTTTTTCCCATTACACCATTTTTTACCGCTCTGACTTGCAAATAAGCTTTGTTGAATTTTAATGAGGCTTTAGCACATCTGAGATGTGGCCAGTACCTCTGTGTTAATAATGGTTAATAGAAAAACATCTGAAAAACCAATTCTGCCTTTGTTTTAAAACAAAGCATTCGGATAACTGTACACATAGTGCTTTTCAAATGTCATTGTTTAAAGAAAACATGTAAAAATCTAATAGACACACTTTTAAAAAATCTGGTTTAGGTGCTTCCATTATTTGCAAAAACTTTTCATTTGGAGTGCTCTAATCAAGTAACAGAGGCAGAGTAAAAGCACTTAGTGCCTACAAGCATGGATAATGATTCAGAAAGGTTGCACTTCTGTAACTATAGCTTGTTCTGAAGTGCACTTGTAAAATGCAAAGAGGTCTTTTTTCAGGTTTAAAACAAAGGCAGAGATTCAATGCTATCAGTATTTGATAGTTGGTCTAATATGCACAAGTCATTAGAATCTCAGAGGTTAAAATATCTGCACACTATCTTATTAACAGCTATAGCAACCTAATTAGACAATTAGAGGGAAAGTTAAATCAATACTATAGAGGGAGAAAGGACTGTGGCTAGTGGGTAATATAAGGGCCCAATTCACTAAGAATTGATATTTCCAAAGGTAATTGAAGCTGCTTAGAATTTTGCAGAGGGATCTAACTTAATATCCTTGTTTAAATATGTGGCTTCTGCACAATTTCTCTCTGACTTTCTGCATCCAGACCTTCAGTCTGCTGTCCTCTCCTTGGGTGTCACTTGAGTCACCTGCATGGACTTTGCACTTTACTTGCTTGCAACTGATCATGTGAGACTGCCTTAGGAAGAGAGACCACGTGCCAAACCAGGAGAAGGCTGGTGCCAAGAATACAGAGATTGAGGGCATGGTTCACCTTCCATTCACACTGCTATAGATTGGCTGTAAGTCTGTTCAAGGAGGATGATTTATAGTGGTGTAAATGAAGAGAATCAGGCCTCATGACTTCTTTTGGAGTTTCAGATGACTATGGGTATATTTAGCCCACTGAATCCAAAAGAGCCCTGAGCATTCAGTCAGTAGGTATTCTGGTATATCCCAGTGTTCTGAGGCTTAATATATTACGACAATGATTTACCTTTGCATTAAACTGTACTCAGGAACATCAAAACAGATCATTCATAAATGTTTTGTTTTTTCAATATACAAAATTACTCACATCAGTCACTAGAGTTGGCAAACATGGAAATGTTTACCAAGACTGTTTTACTACCTCATCCTAGAATTTCTGCACCCCTGATGTGGAAGATCAATAGAGGTGACTAGCAGTAGGTGAAAAGAAAGTCCAACTGCAAAAAATATCAGAATAGGTATTTTAACTAAACCCATAAAAGGAGGAGCTGACTTGCCTAGAGATCATGTTATCAGGATGTACCTGAGAGGGGTCAATGAAATAAGCTGTAAAAGACAGGACATGAATGGGAATCCATGTTAACGCTGGGTCAGGATTTCTCCACTGCATCTGACTGTAAGGTCCTACTTTAAAATCTGGGTCCATTATGGAGTCTGTCTTTGGGCTTGATGTGCCTGGGCAGTGAAATGTACTCTCTTTTGTTAAATGTACTCTCTTGGATTTCTGCCTTTTTTGTTCTGCTGCTCACTTTAAACACTTCTCTGCTTTCTTGGTCAGACTAAAATATCAGTTTTTACTAAAGTACCTACTAATACTCTAGCTGGCAGGATCCAGAACCACAGTTCCACACCTACAACTCTGCAGACTATGAATTCGTTTAGAAGCAGTAAATACAGAACATTTCTGGCACATCAGCACTGTGCCCAAAGCCACTCTCTTTACCTTTACATTTAGCAGTATGGATTTTATTACTCTTCTTTAATTACTGCTCTGTGCATTAGAAATACAGCAATTTCACAATGAAAGAAAGTATAAACCATATATGCAGATGAAACTGTGAGTCTTCCATATACTAGAAAGTTTCAACTTGCCTTTGATTTTGTATATTCCCTTCACTGGTTCTCATTACCATATTTTCAAATAAGTTTTATCTCCACATTTTTCATTTCCTGGTAATAAACAGCAAAGGGAATTTGATTTTATTTTTACAAATGTTGAACAGCGTTACTGTGCCTCCAGTTATTTATATTCTGCTGTACTGAGCTGTCATTGGTTTGGTTTTATACCTACCTATTCTGCAGGCATGAGATGAAAGGATCAATTGAAAGTTCATCACAACTTCACGTTAACCTACCTCTTGCTGTGTTCAGCCAAATGTATGGTGAATTTGATCTAGCCCTAATGAACTGCTAGACTTGTACAGCCTGAAAGCAACTTCACAAGGAAGCTCCCACCCCACATGGAAATTTGCCATTGACTTCATTGGCAGCAATACCACACATCCTCTTAGCTTGTGAGTACTTGGCTTTATTCAGGATGTCTGTAAGAAAAGCTATTGCAATATATGTCTAGATTTGAATTTAAAGTGATTATTTATTCTGCAGTGATTCCTCATGAAGACATTTATTCTTTACTCCAAGAAACAGCATAATCTACATCCAAATATGCAGAACAAAGTGGTAGAAAGCACTGTGAGCACAGATTAACAGCTGCCTCATGGGAGCCTGCTACTCTAGGCTTGCAGAAATGATCCTCTTCAGTTCAAGTAATTGAATTTGCTATGTAAATTTGAATGGACAACATAAATGACTCACCCGAGAAGTGACAAGAACCTTCAGGAATTGAGGCATAATCCAGTCTCAAACAACACGGCTAAAAGGCTAATTTTCCTTATAAGAGATCTTTCTGTAACCCAGGGATAGTTCTGCTGCTTTCCCTAAGGTATCTCTTACTGGCTGCTGGATCTCAGGTTGGACAGCTCATGAGTGGGATGTGAGCTACTACCTTGTTTGTCCTGGTGAACAGATAAGATGCATCACTGTACGCAAGTGTTTCTTTGAGTGTTCATATGAAGCATGCTCTTAGTCATGTCTGCTGGCATGGCTTTAAAACAGGCCATATCTAACTTTAATTAAATGGATACAATTTTGAGGGAAGGCAAGAAAAGAGGGATTGCAAATCAAGAGCTATGACTTAATCCAAGTTATGATTAGTGAATCGGGCCCTCAAAATCAAGAAAAGACAAGTAAAATAGGGTAACAACTATTTGAGTACAGGAACTACTAGCTAACACAAGGATTTGGGGAGAATTTTTAAAAACACTCATGAACTGACCATACACTCTGTAGTAAGACATTTCATGATCAGGTGAAGCAGTTGAAATGTCTATGAACAAAATTA
The DNA here is from genome assembly GCA_013390045.1 of Picathartes gymnocephalus. Taxonomy (NCBI): domain Eukaryota; kingdom Metazoa; phylum Chordata; class Aves; order Passeriformes; family Picathartidae; genus Picathartes; species Picathartes gymnocephalus. Next base: position 25,184 of record WEKY01056475.1, on the reverse strand, counting down.
ATTGGGAAGAAACATTAAATATAACAAAAGTATGAAAATATTTAAAAGTTTAGTAAAAAGTGATTCCTCCAAAATGGACTTGCTGTCAATAAATAGTGAAACTAAGAACTTCCTTACCATTCAGGGCTACGAAGGAATCTGAAAGACAAATAACAGGGGAAAAATCATTATTTCTATCTTGTTTTTTCTTTTAAGTAGTTTGTTTCTAGTAACCATTAATGTTTCAGCTGATATTTATAAGCATGTGATTTTTACATTAAGGACCCAGGCAAAGGTAATATTCAGACACACCCAAAAACAATGTCTGGCTTTGAAAGTGCTTATGACCGGTTCTGTACAGGAGGTACTGGAGGGTGAGTGCCAGTGTCCTCCCTGCTTCTCTGCAAGTCCTAGTCCAAGGCAAGGCATTGCAGGGGATGCAGCCAGCAATGTCAGTCAATGAGGACAAAACTCGGGTGACCCAAGATCACATAGTAATAAAATCAGCTGCATTAGCAGGGAATGAAATCTACCCCTGTGCAGTGTCAAGGTTCAATGCATCATTCAGGGCTAAAGAGGGATTTAAGCAGGGTATGGGTTTTGTTGCTCTCTGCACAGAAGCAGATCTCTCTCCATGAACACAATGTGCTGTTCCTGCATAATTTCCTACCCTTCTTTTACATGTAACTGATATCAGGTACACTCCACTCCTTCCTAAGGAGAGCAGAACTGACTGAAAAGGGGCAAAGATACACCAGCTGGGAACTGGCCTGATTTTCATGCTAACCCATTTTACAGGGGAACAGAGGGGAGGCCTATGTGTACACCTCCTTCAAAAATCTTTGACACAGATTTTATATTACTCTATCCTAGGACAGAGGCCGAAATCCTTGTACTTCTTCAAGCATAGCAATCACAGTAATTAATGGCTCTTGAATAAGGATGCACAAGGCATGAGAAGGCTCTAGCTTTCTCCAGAGCAGCTGGCCCACACCATGTCCCATGGCACAGTCTAGCCCTCTCTTATTTTTCTCTGTATTGCAGAAGTAATGACTAGCTCACTGTAGATTGATTTCTCAGCTTCATCAGTTTTATTGCATCAGTGCAAATTACATTGACAAGAATGCGAGTCTTGATTTCATGAGGTTTATAAATAATATTTGGAGTTCAGAATTAAACCAACCTCGGTGAGAACATTTGGAACAAAAGCTGTCCTGAACACAGATTTTGGTATTCCTGAAGGCTCAGAAATCAGCATGCAAGGTTTCTTTGCTTGCAGTGTAAGCTATGCACTTTTAAGCATTTCAACACAAAATTGTAAAGGTTTGAAGATCGTGTTTAAGCTTCCAGCTCATGCTGTCAGTACTTAAGGTTTACCATTAAAATTTCATAGGCAGTGCCAATAGTACCTGACCCTTAATACCATGAGATTGTCCAGACTGTATGTAAAATTCCCTAAGATTCACAAACTAAGCAGTCGTCATTTCTTGATCCGGATCCAAAACTGAAGATATATTTCACTGTCTCACTGTGCTGCATGGGAATGTAGTCCAAGTCACAGACTACACCAAGAAACCAAGCCACTTCTGTACATTTACATAAACAACCCAACCACCAGGGCTAATAAAGAGAGTGACCCCAATTCATTATGCCATTGCTGTAATCAATATCCTCTAGAGCTGAGCTTTTCTCATTACGCAACCCCTCTGAAGACCAGTGTTTGTATAAATCACATGAACTGGGCTATTTTCCTCTAACACATTTAAACAACAGTTCTTCTGAACCTGCATCACTAGCTACATTGCTGCCCCCGTTGTGGCTTATGTTGCTACAAAAGAATGCCTGACAGGTGATGGTGATTTGAGGCATTCAAAAGGATACTGTGACACATGGTAAATAGAGGTAAAAGCTTTGCTTACTTTGGCAGTCACCCAGGCCATCTGTATTGCCACGTTCTATGTCCTGTTCAAATGCCAGTCTAAATAATAAAAAGAAACAAAACAGTATGAATAGCAGTCATAGGCATAACCAGAAAGAAATTCTCACATGTTCAATAGAAATAAATCCCTGCTGCGAAACTGGCTATTTCTTTAGAAGTTCCACACAAAGGCTGAAAAACCACAACATACACATTTGAGCTATTCATCATTGATTAATGATTTATTGGTTTCTGATGATACTTTGTCTTTGTATTATTACTTTTTAAAAATCTACTGTATGCCTCATTACCAAGGGAAGAAAAGACTTGCATTTTTTAAACTGTTAAATATATGATGTTATCAGAAACAACTGTAACCCTACCTTAACCTGTGCACAGAGTAGATCGGGTGAGCTGGCACTTCGGTGTTAGAAGAAAGCCAACCCACTGAGCAGGTAGCGTGCCTGAGGAAGGCAACTGGCATTTCAGCAGTCACTTAGGTACAACACTGGATGAGGCTGCAAGGCATAAAGCCCATCCCACAAAAGGTTTTCCCTTTCCCTTGGGGGCTCTACTGACAAACACTCACAAGCTTTTCTAGCTGACATGCTCAGCTTATGGTTCCAACCTCTCTCTGTGATTTTGGATAACTGTTGAAGCTGTTCTTCCAGCTTCCTGTGTGGTCAAAGGTGAATGACAAGAACCTTGGAAAACCTGCAAACATAAGCCCTTGTCTATATTAGGATCCTGCCCTTGAGGCATAATTACCCTTGCAGACAACTCATTCTAACTCTGTGTTCTTAAAACACCTGCTCCACTGTCACCTACTCCAGGAGGGTGCCTAACATCTCTGCCTCCTGTTGACTAGCTTAGTACTTCACCAGATATCTTCACAGCTGCTCTGGACACCCTTCCTGGAGCACTGGGCAGAACAAGAGCTGCCTTGCTTGCTTTTGGACTTCACTGCAAGTTGCATAACCTCTGTCTTGATGGATCTATTGAAAGTGGGACTGCTTTTAAAAGTGAGGTACAGCAGTCCCCTACAACTTGCCATGGAAGTTGAAGACGTCTCGAGCACTTTTGAAGTGACGAAAAACCTGATATGGACATGGGTGCATTTTAAAATTATCCTACCAAATGTCAAATCAGAAACAGCCCACACTTTTGTAATCAAGAATATACAGACACCTACAGCTATAGCATCCCTGGCAGACAAAATAATTTGAATTGAAATAGCCAACTAAGAACAAGACAGAAGCACAGGGATTGTAACTTGTCCACTATACATTGAGGACCTGTACAGAAGCAGGATTATGTGGTGTCAGATGTGGGGCTGTCAAGGCCCTGTGATGTCTGTGTTACACTTCCACTACTACCATGAGGGAGTATAGCTGTATAGCTCAGAGTGGGTAGTCATGTGGTGTGTCAGAAGTGGCCAAGAAATGTGAGCTCTGAAGTGGGTTTGCTCCCTGTAACCTTCCCTGTAACAGACTTTCATTATCATAAAATAATTAAATTCTACTGTTAAGCAAGGGGAGATCCAGCACTTCTCTAAATCTGTTTTAAGCCCTTACTGTGCTCTGTTATTCCTCTTAGTAATGCACAGTAAATTAGGACTGGTTTTGTTTTCAGTGGACAAATTACTTCAGTAATTTAATTTGGATTCTATTGCCTCTTTAATCAGCAGTGATGGCTCCAGTGTAGGCTGGTCCAGACATATCCATCCAATTCACTCCTTGCAATAATACATGGACCTTAATACAGCTCTCTCATTTTCTTCTTCATCCTTTTCCAGCAGTTACCAATCAGCTGACAGTTCACATCAAAAAAGTTTGTGAGACATTTCAGAGGTGAATGCAAATAAGGTAGAAACAAACACTTCCCACATTTTTTCCCTCTCTAAAAGCCTCATGTTCCAAACAACTTTGCTCAAGACTGCCTGGCACCACTGCCAGAGCTTCACAGCCCGTCCAGCCAGAGCCCTTACTCACTTGGAGCCAAGGACCAGCTGCGTGCACAGCCCGCTCTCCTTCACCCATCCGCAGTATGGGTCTCTGGATGCTATGCAGGCCCTTTTGGGAGAGAAGAGCACAAGGTGGCATTTGTGAGTGCTCCAGCTTCCCCAGTGCACAGGCACCTGACAGCCCCATGAAACACATACTTTTTGCATTTGCCATGGCGCTCGCATCGTCCCAGGGGGACCTTGATGACACATGTGGAGAAGGCGACGTACAGGGCGCTGTTGGGCTTGTCAAGCTGCATGCCCATGATCCGCTTGTCCTCCATGCCATCGTAGCTGCACCTGATTTGGGTAAAAGTGAGATGTGGTTACAGGTGGACTCTGCTGGGAAACCGGGGGAAACCTTAACTATCCCCCAGGGTGAAAAAAACCCCACAAAAATCTTCCACCAAGAAATCCGTAAGCAAGGTAGAATTGAAGAAGCCAAGGAAAAAGAACACACAAAAAATAGCCACTAAAAATACTGACAGCTATATAAGCAAGTATTAAAATTGCATAGGATAGTTAAGAATTGGAGAGCGACAGCACACCAGACAAGTTTCTGACGGCCCTTCATTTTTGTGTTTATTCTTCTCCAACACTCAAAGTAGCTGAAGTTTCTGCATGATTATGGCTCACTTCAAAGCCCCCTTAGGCATATTTGAGGAAGACTGAAATACGGAAAATTTCCCTTGGAGAGCAGCTGGCTGCTTGTTGAGTTATTTGGAGAGGAATCAGGGTTTTTTATAGGATTAGAAAATTAATCTTCCTTTCCAGAACTTCACTTTTAATTATCCATCAGCTGCTGCATAGGATGGGCTATTTTCTACACGTACTGAATAAAAAAAATCTTATTGCAATGTAGAGACTGATAAGCAGACATCCCCTCCCTAAACAATTTAAAATTACTCCAAAAACTTGGCTTCTCTACCAACTTCCATTTCCATGGGACAAATTATTCTCTGGGAAATCAGAAGTTCAAAGTCACCCATACATGAGTACAAAGAATCAGATACACACTTTTCAGGATTGTAAACATTGATCTCCTCCAGGAAAAGGCTGTCATTTAGGAAACCAGTGTTTCCCATCCGTGCCAAGAACTTCAGGATGATTCCCTTCTCTGACCCCAAGAAAACCACAGTGTAGTTCTGATATGGCCCAGCAGCAGAGTCAACAGCAATTTTGGTCAGGCGATATCTAAAATAATAGAGCATTTTCACAGATAAATCACAGAGACAATCACAGAATTGTCATTTATTTCATCACTTTCTTCACATCAGATAAGTACATGGTAGACTTCTAGCAACCATAAAACACACTTAAGCACTTTTCCTACCTGACCATAAATCAACACAGACTGCATGAACTTGGCTCCCCAGATGTTGGGGGAATTTTCACATGTTTGCATGCCCACACATCCTACAGCTTGCAGAAGTGCCCAGAAGTTCAAGTGCTTAGAAGTTCAGAAAGCTGAAGGGGTGCTAAGAGTCTGAGGGTATTTAGGAATTATCCTTCCAAAAGGTGGTGTCTTCAGACAGGGATAGAGAATCAGCACAGTGAACTGTTGTAAAAAATTCAAGCTCTGTCACATTAAAAGCAGTTCAACTAAATTCAACATTTTGTCAGGAAAAGCTGTGTTAGTGCAATAGTGAGATGCTGAATACCATTTTACCTCACTAAAAATAATCACACAACCATCACCAAACAAGTTCAGCACTGAGGTGATATCAAACCTTAGGATGACACAATTTATTGAAAACAAGTATACTTGTGGTTTCGTACCAGTTAGATGGTACTGCCTATCAAAGGGAAGCAGTCTGTGGAGCTTGCTGTTCTGATCTTTGGTTGGAGTTCAAAACCCGACAGAAGGTACATTCCTATAGTAAAGTCAAACCCTTCCACAGCTAAGTGCCCAACAACATAGTCTACCTTTGTTCAGAGGAAGAGAGGAAAATACGGTAAAATTTAGTCAGATTATTCTCTTCACAGCTGGAGGGTAGATAAGTAGTGTAATGACCAGTAGCAGAGAGTGGGAATGTATTTGGATAGGAAGGGGATGGTGTATTTAACACTTGCTGATTTATGAGTCTTTGTTCAAATCTGCTATTATTTTTTTCTTGTTGCCATAGAAAGGATGCAGATTATACGATTACTTCTGCCTATACACTTCTGTAAACATTAAATCTTACCAGTACATAACCTGACAGACATCTACATATCCTGTGAACATACCCTGGCAGACATGTTTGTATCTTGTGTATATATTCCTGAGTTGTCTGCTGATCCTTGCCCAAAGTTTTTACAGAGCCATCTCAAACACTGACCCATAAGCCAAAAGGTGGGTAAACTTTCCCTGCACAGCATTTCCTATAACATCCAGTTTCGGCACAGCATGGTTGGAAAAGACTGAAATCTTTCCTATCTTGAAATCTGCTCAGGGAGTTCCGTAGCATCTGCTCAGCTCTGCCACCATTCCTAGCTGGATTCATGCCCAGGACACCAAGGACATTTACAGAGTTGGAGAGTATTTGAAACAAGGCTATTAGCACAACTTGACAGCTACAATGAGGACAAGTGTTCACCTGGTATACGTACCTGACCATTGTTCTCAGGAACCAGGGTCGATTGACAACGGAAGGTACAGCCTCGTCCATCAGTGGGTGTGTTTTGATGAAGTTCAGAGTATCATCTGGGAACTCATTAGATGTTACATATTTTTCTAACGATGTAGAGCCAGCACAGCAACCAGGCCTATATGAAACAAGAGAGTAAAGCCAGAAACTTCATTTACATTGAGGGCAAGCTTCCTTTTGTGAAGAAGCTGTCATTGAAATCTGATGTGCTTTACAGGAATTTAACTTGGAGGAAGATCAAGAAGTGTGGTGGACTTGTTCAGCCCCTCAAGGGATGCCTAAAATCCTGCTCTATCCTCTATTCAAAAGGACTTCATGTGCCATTTAAGGGCACAAAGTCATTTTTTCATCAGGTATGTTACACACAGTTTGTAATTTATCCACTCATATGGAATGTAATCACTGCACGTGTGCATTTGGCTTGATGCTTCCCAATGGCACAGATGTTTTCTGATCAGTAACTTGCCCAGTTGACTGCTTTTTCCTGGAACAAAAGCAGTCCCTATAATACAGAAGGAAGTCACTTCTTTTAACAGGTATGAAAGAATGCCACCTTTAGTCATGTCTGATAGAAAACAGACTACTGGGGAAGACAAAGCCAATAGCATCCATGTAAACACTGGTTTTACCCTTCGTTCAATTTGGATGAGATGATTTAAGAATGGTAGCGCATTGACAACTTCCACTGAAAAGTTATCTGCCATTCTTTGACAACTTAAATACAAATCTGCTCATGCTATTTCTAAAATGTACCCTGCTCCTAAGAGGTAGTGCAATCTTCCTGCCTGGACAGGCCATCACTCAAAGGAAGCAGCAGAATGTTTTGTTAGTTAATATTGTGTAAGTAATTTTCTTCAATAAAAGGTCCATTAGATCCCATTTTCTAGAGCACTATGATTCTTCAAACCTTTGAGTCAGTGGGAGATGGGAAGATGAAAGAGGGACCATTCATTCATAAACACATTGCATCATCCAATTTTCATCTACTCTGATGCAGGTAAAGGCAATGACATCAAGAGTAATGTCAACATGAACAAAATACAGAACTGGTCCTATCATCTGTGTTGCTCAGATTTAGATAAATATTCAAACATTAGGTAAATAAATCTTGTGTGGGAAGGTAGCATAGGACTCAACGGAACTAGCTGTGTCAATGGGTCTGGTCTCAGAAGAGCTGAGCAAGGAACATTACATGCAGACAATGTGTGCTCTTGCCTCTTCATATTTAAAATACTTTAGTTGTCTTGTAATTGCATGTAGAACTAGCAGCAGATGGAAAGAAGGAGAAACCAAGGGCATGACTGGTTTCCTAGGTCCTTGCAAGGGCATTGGCACATGAGGCAATATTCCAGAGAACTTGAGGGAGCAGACTGCACCTTCTGGCACCGTAGTGTCTACAGTTTTCTGTGTATCTAATCTGGAGGCCTATTTACTCCTAAATCCTAATAGCATGATTGGATTAATCCTGTTTTAATCCCAAAACTGGTTTAGTCGACTCAACATAAATCCGAGCAAACCCTGCTGTCTGGCCAAACAGGGAAGAGACACTCCGGAAGGGCTCTGGTAGGTTTCTGAGAAATGTTAGGATCAGTAGAGGCAGTAACGTTTCTGCATCATACTGAGACACCCAGATATTATTTCAAAGGTGCCTGTCATGTACTTCAACACAAGTTAGAAGTAATGACTATTTCTATAAAGCAGATGGATGGCCAAATGTTACGAGAAACACACAATTCACTTCACTTTACAATTCACTTCACATTATCTCCCTCAGGCTTAGAAAGAGCAATATTATCCCATCTTCATCATAACAGTTAGCCTGCTGTTGGCTCATCCCAAACTCATAATGCAACTTTCTCTTCCTTCCCACTGAAGGTGATGTCCCCTTTTCCCCTTCCCTGCCAATATATCTCAGTAAGGTCCAAACAAATGACCTTGGAGCCATCACGCAGCCTTGCATTCCCAAGGCAGATCTTTGTGTCAACAACTTGTTTGAAACACTGCAAAATGGAGAAGAAAATCCTGCAACCCTGCTAGAAGCTGCATTACTAAGGCTCAGACTGAAAACAGACACAGAATTTACCAGATTTTCCAGTCACCTCTAGGCTCTTCTCTTGAATGACAACTTCAGAATAAAGACAGTACAGTAATTCTACACTTGGCAAATCCAAAACATGATGGGCCAAATTTGGATTAGGCAGAAGCTCAATGTCCAGCATGGAGCTTCATAGAATCATAGAATATCCTGAGCTGGAACCAACCAACAAGGATCACTGAAGTCCAGCTCCTGGCCCTGCACAGGACACCCCAAGAATCACATCATGTGCCATGAGAGTCTTGTCCAAAAGCTTTTTGAGCTCTGTCAGGCTGGTGCTGTGACCACTGTCCTGGGGAGCCTGTTCCAGTGCCCAACCTGGTGAAGAACCTTTTCCTAATGTCAAACCTAAACCTCCCCTGACACAACTTCAGGGCTCTGTCACTGCTCAGCACAGAGAAGAGATCTGTGTCTGGCCCACTTCTTCCTCCCAGGAGGAAGTTGTAAATTGTGATGAGGTCTCCCCTCAGTCTCCTCTGCTCCAGGCAAGCCAAGTGGCCTCAGCCACTCCTCACATGGCTTTCCCTCTAAGCCCTGCACCATCTTCGTAGCCCTCCTTTGGATGCTCCCCATAGCTTTAGATTCTTCTTATGTTGTGGTGCTCAACACTGCACAGAGTACTTCAGATGTTTTTTTCTTTTGAAATTATTTAAGATATCACAAGCAATGTAAAACATGCAATAAAGTGGTAAAGCTCAAGGGAGATAAATGAATTTGATTTATCTATATGCATCTCAATATCTCAGAGCAAAATGCCTTTGGTGTAAATGACTTAACAAGGGTCTGTCAACAGCAACTTGTATGAAATGGTACTTGTAAGAAATATGAAGAGTGTAGTAGAGGAGACGCATGCAAACATGTGGAAGTGGGGAAAACAACTCATAGGAGGAATGAGGTAAACTGAATCTCCAGTTTAGTGGAATGCTCTTTTTTGCTGTCCATAAATCATCCACTGTGGCACTTAAACTGCATGTTAATCATAGAACAGCAAACTGTAAAACTGGTGCAGGCTTTGTAACAAGATATATCCATTACTGAAGCAATTTGCAACATGTGTAACTCACACCACTCTTAAGTGATTATTCTGACCAAGTGGATCTGAATCTGGCCTGATATATGTTATACAAATCTTAAGTGGAAAAATCTCGATTGCATAGTTTAGATCTAAATTCAACTCAACATTTACTTTACTGTTGCAACATGTAAAATTGTATCTCCAGCTTACAAGGCTGTTCAAATTATCAAAAAACCTCTGTAGCCTGCGTGAAGGAACAGAACAACACCACTATACATGAAACATACCTGGGCTTGGGCACTCGCTCATCAGGAACTGGTGTCCATGTGGAGTCTGGAGACTTTTGTTCTTTGAATCTCCCAGTAAATACATTGGCAATGTCAAGCATGTCATAGGCACAGACTGCAGAGCCAGGGATGCTGCAAAGTGACATTTCCCAGAAATTATTACTCATTCTGCAGTTATGCATAAAACCTTGAGTGAAAAATATGCTCTGTAGAAGTCTTCCTGTCACAGGTTACTCAGTTCTGAACTCTGAATCCAGTATGGACAGGAAAAGCAAGCCCAATGGAAGAATCTGAATACCAATCAGCAGGCAGCTCCTGCCAAGAGAATTTATTTCAAAGCCTCTACAGAAAGAAGTAATTTCAATAATCTTAAAGAAGGGAAAGAATCCGTGAAACTCTGGCTGTCACTGGCAATGCATGAGGAGTAATGGCCAGTATCATTCAGAACCCACTATTTAGAAACTTAAGGTCTTCTAAGTCATAACATCTCTCAGCACCAACCCTTGTAGTCCCTACCATGCCTCAAAAAACAGACTGCAGACAGTTCAGAAGTTGGTTCTAATAAAACTGGAAGCATGCTGCAATGTGCCATTGACCCAGCTTTTACAAGTAATTCATTCATGCTCCCACAGCCTGATATCCATGCAGTGTTCCCAATGAAAAGGAGTTAACAATGCTCAGGAGTTTGCTCTTCTCAAGGAAATGTAAAGAGCTTATAGAAGCAAATTTGATATTATTTTAAGATCATAGCATTGCAAATTTTAACTTTTTGAATACTTGCATGCAACTCAGGACTGCATTGTCCAAACATAGTTATATTCTTACCTACATACTTTCTGAAAGGCTTAAGGGTTTACCATGATCAGTCACTTAGAAGCATGAAATATTCATTTATCCCCCTTTCCGGTTTTTTTTTGTACATGAACTACTGTATTTGTGTCTGACTTCCACCAATTGATTTTATTAGGTAAATAGCATGGACCCAGCTGGATGAGGCTTTCAATCCTGCTCTTAGCTAAGTAGGTTATTATACATCAAAGAAAAAATGTAGGAACTATAATACTGTTACAGAGGATGAGGCTAAACTCCTAAAGGTATATAAATTGATAGAAAAACAACCATTTGAATAGTAAAAAATTTCAAAATGCTTTTACTGAGGAAAAACAAGAAGGGAGCCAGTACAGTAGAGTCTTACTTTGATCTCCACAGATTTGTCTTTTTATATGGAAGGAAACTTCAAAGGTCTATATTAATGTGATACTACACAGCAGGAGTTTTAAATGGAGGCAGCCATATACATGTTGATGTAAGAGATAGTGAAGGTTGTATTTGGCCACACAGAGGATCTCATCCTAAAAGACAGCTCAAGACCCACTCCAAGTAGAATATTTTGCACATTGCTGAATTAAGTCCTAAAAGAACCCCAACCATAAAATACTGAGGTGTGTTACACACAACTAAAAGTGCCGAGACCCATGCTCAACACACAGCTCCACATGGATGGAGGCCTTGCCATGCCGAAAGGACTGCAACATCTTTTACTCTGGAGGTTGGCAGATTGCAGGTCTGTAGTATGATAAAGTAGTGAGGATGGAGGACTGTGGGTCACAGCCAAGGCGGTCCACGCCACCTGTGAACTCCTGGACTACAACTCAACACTAGCTTCTACCCGAGTGACCTCTGATTAGACTGAGGAATCTCTTCCACTTCAGCCTAGAAGGAAACTTTGTTCTAGAGACCAAAGGTATTTGTTGCAACTTTTCTTTAGTGGAGGAGGAATGAGAGATGCATTGATGTCAGAAGTAGGTTTCATAGAATTACAGAATCACAGAACATCCTGAATTGGAAGTGACTCACAAGGATCATTGAAGTCCAACTCCTCCTGCACAGGACACCCCAAGAATCACATCACTTGCCTGAGAGCATAGTCCAGATGGTCCTTGATGTCTGTCAGGATTGGTGCTGTGACTACTTCTCTGGGGAGCCTGTTCCAGTGGCCAACCACACTCTGGGTGAAGAACCTACCTTTTCTAATATCCAGGATAAACCTCTATGACTCAGCTTCCTCGAGTCCTCTTACAGGTATCCAGAGAGCAGAAATTGGTGCTTGCCCCTCCTCTTCAGCTCATGAGGAAGCTCTGAACTGCTGTGAGGCCTCCTCCAGGCTGAACAAGTCAAGTAATCTCATTACGGCTTCCTCACTCCTCATACGGCTTCCCCTCAAGCCCCTCACCGTCTTTGTAGCTCTCCTTTGGATACTCTCTAATACCTTTAGATCCTTCTAATATTGTGGCACCCAAAACAGCCCCCAGCACTCGAGTGAGGCTGTCCCAGTGCAGAGCAGAGCAGGACAATCCCCTCCCTTGCCTGGCTGTAGATGCTGGGCCTAATGTCCCCCAGGACACACTTCGCCCTCCTGCCTGCCAGGTCTGCTAATAAGCTGTCCCCAAGAATATATGCCTTCCTGTCATCTTCTATGTCTGGCAAAGTGTGGGGCCTAAAAAATAGTAATTTGCTTTTTACACCAAGTACTTAGATTTTAAAATGAAAGACTTAAGGAAAAGAATTATTCATGACAAACCACAGGAAATACTGGCAGAGTGGGAGGACAATCTCAATTTTGAGATAATTGCAAGATACAATCTATTTTCTGATGTTGAATCTCTATTTGTTCACCTGTTTTTATTAAGCCAGGTTGCATGAAAAGAGATCATCTTAATTTAAGCTTGTATTCCCTATTGGTGGCATAATTATTCTATTGCAGTTCCTATTGTTTTGATGTCAAAAGCAGTGATTATATATTACAGGCCCAGGCTTACTCTCATTTGAAGTCAGTTCTGTGAATAATCTCACTTGGGTCAGGCTTTGACAAGGGGTGGCAAGGGTATGGCAAAACTAAATTCATCAATAAAATTCCTCTTTCAGCTCAAATGTTACTCTGTGAAACTGCGATATAATTTTTAATTAGAAGGCCACTATTTTTTTAACTTCTCTGGGAGTTCTCAATAATTAGATACAGTTACTCTTCTAATAACTTCCAGAGAAACAGGCTATAATGTGTAACAGTAATAAAATCTCTACAGATGAACTGATGCTTTTTGATAACCATTCAAGCAATGAAATACGTGTTCTGAGGACCCTCCTTCCCAGTCAGCAAGACCTTGGTTCTCCCAGGAGAGTCAGGGGGCAGCAGGGTCAATGCAGGGTCAAGGATCAATGCAAGAGTCACCAGGGACGTATGATACAAAGAGGAGATAACATGGTTCTTGGAGGTTTAGCTATAAACAGGATAGACACAACCCTTTCTTGGTGAGGAAAAAAATATTGTATTTTCTCTTTGGAATAATATTCTGCAAGTTACACGCTGCAACGCTTCTTGGTGGCTGGTGTGAACTATTCCCATGTAAAGAAAATTATGTCTGAGGAATGTGCCCAGATGGTAAATGGTTGAAAGCTGCCCTAAGTCATCAGCTATGAAATGAAGTAAGCAATACCAGGTTACCTTAGAATTAAACACAAACTACCGGTAAGCGCAGGGTACGTACTAATTACGTTGCATGAGCAATCACTTCTTGTAAAAAGAAAGTGAATAAAGTAAAAAGAAACTGCCGTGAAAAGCTAAACAAAAAGGAAATAGAAGGTAAAAGGTTACTGTGACTGTTACCTATTATATGGTGTGGAGAATGTTGCTAAAACAACATCCCGGCCATTGAAATGGATAACATCTGTAACTGACTGCAGTATGTTAAAGTAGAAGTGTGAATCGCCAGGAACTGAGCAGTTCAAGCGAGCCTTGAGAAAGGAAGTCCACTGTTTTTCCAGCACTCTCTGAGATCCTCCCATGTCATTTTTGCAAACCTGGGCCACCCTCGGGAAAACTACCTGGAAGGAACAGGGCAAAAATAATGAAGAAAATTAAGTGTTTGCTTGACCTAAAGACTTCATTGGAATACTGCTTTTAAAACATTTGGAAAAACACAGCAAGGTGCTTAATTTAATACCACTTTTCTATAATCTGTGACAAATAAGAAACAGAAAAATTAAGCTTTGGAACAGTGTGCTAAGAAAGATAAGACTGTGGCATTTACTATACAGCCATAAATCCTTCACGAGATCTATTCTCAACCCATATAAAACTCATTTCCATACAGACTGCTGTGCTTAGCTTTCTATTTCCCCAAACAAAAGCACATTTCATATTCACAATCCCTGCAACCCACACTGCTGCTCTGATTCTTGGGTTTTCAGCACTTAAAAACTATGCAAATCTTGCTAGGCTTTTATTCCTGCTCTCCACCTTTGTGACCCTGGTCAGCTTTTCTGACTGCTTAGTCAGAAAGCTATTGTAAAATTAACAAAAATGGAGAAAGTGTTTAATTATTCTTTGCAGAATGGCAGAGCACAAAATTCCTACTCCTGTTTACTCAGCACTCTAGTTCATATTTCTTACAGAAAAATTTCTTGCTGCTTTGGAATCTATTTTTAACAATTATCTACTATGTTGAACTCACTCCACTAGCCTTGTGCTTTTACAATTTCAGAAAAGAGACTCCAGCATACACCATCACTGTAAGAAACCACACAGTTTCCTTTCAAGACAGTGCAATGTTTCACCGCAGCCAACCTTTTGGCTTGAGCAATAGGAATCTTCTCAAAATGCTGACCTTGTCATCATGATTTATGGTTCCCATTGCAAGGTCACTCATAACAGCATTGGTCCAAGAACAGCATAAGTTTTCCTCCTCCTGCATCTGACAAAGTCATTCAAAGCAATGTTTTTGCCCTTACCTTTCCCATGCTGTTGTACTCCACTGCTATTTCCCGGAAGAAGAAGTATATGTAATTGCCATAGTCAACTGCCTGAACAAAGTAAGGTTCTAGAAAAAAAACAACAACCAAAAAAATTTAATTTAGGCACCATGTACAGGATACAGAATGCAAAGAGAGGCCAAATACATTTACAGTTAACATCCAGAGGTGAAATATCTGTGTTTGACAAACTTGATTTGTTTTCAGAACAAACAAACCACTGCTGCAGAAGAATCACTGTCTGGGGACAGGAGAGCTGTGAACAAGTCTGTGCAACACCTCTGCAGGGTAGTGAAGTCTCTGCCACTAATACATCTGCCCTGCATGGAGTAAGAGGTAAGGGAAACAGGCATTTATAGCTGTGTGCCCGAGGGGTCCAAGCAGTGCTCTTTACGGCATTCAGGCTGTGAGCTGAGGGAATAACAAACCATGTAACTGTTTCTGCCCACGCGTGTCTGTAGCAGCAAGCAAAATGGGACACCTAAAGTTGATACCTGGCAAAACATTCCTGCATGCAGAAAAAGACTTGAAACTATGGCTTTGCTTTCTGTTAAAATCACTGCAAATGCTAACGATTCTTAACACCTACATGAAGCTAAACAGCACCGTCCTTAACAATGAGGTCATTTAGAGCACAGAAATTGCCTAATTCAATGGCAGCAGTACAATCCTTAAGAACTGTAACAGAAAGGCTTTGTGCAATATTCCCATAATTTTCATTTCATTAATGAATCTTAACATTACAGGACAAACCTTCTATACTTCATAAAGCCTTGATTGTTACCTAACAGTGCTGTGCCAGGAATATTTTCAAACACAGCCCAAGCACACCCTGCAAACTCCAAATTTACATCCAACAGATGTAAACTGGTGGATTTCAGCTAGGAAAGCTCACTGGAACACATATTCTGATCTACTCAGCTCACAGCTTCTGTCAGATCCAGTAACTCGGGGTCAGGAGAAGAGAGAAAGAGATAAACAGATCAGAGTAAGCAAGAGATGTAATCTAGTTCCTTCTTTCTGCCAGAAAGCATTGGTGAAATGAAACGACAAAGAGGTCTGTCAGAAATCCAAGACTCTCATCAGAGATGCTGGTTTTTTGGCCTTGTTTGTTTATCTACCTTTCAACCACTTGGAGTCATGTTTAACTGTGCGCAGCGTTGGGCTGTCTCCAAGGCTCCGGTAGATGACTGCATCTATTGCAAGGAAGTCGGTCACTGTGGCAGAATACAGCTTTCCCTCTGGGGAGGAAGGAGAGAAGGAACAAGGGGGGAGGAGCATTAGAAATAATACAATTGCCTTCTGTCATCAGTTAGATGAGAAGGGGAAAACAAAACCATCACAGTCTCCTTAGGAACACTGAAGGAATGCAAAAATCCAGCTAGGTAAATGGAACTGAGTACTGAATAAGCAAATCACCACTTTGCAAAATGGTATTTTCTGTAGAAGAAAATAACCTTGTGGAATAATTCCTCTTCAGTTTAGGTATGTCATACTCCTACCCTATCCAGTCACATGTCACTAGTTCAATGTTCAGAAATTCTGCCTAGGTATGTCAGCACAACAAATGTAATTGAACTTAGTTTTAACTGGGAGTGCAAACCAGACAGGGCTTGAAGACTGTCAGCTAATTGACACTTACAAAAATTTCTCCCCTTGAGAGCATTTCTGCTCTGCCAAAGATCACTAACAAAAAATTAAATAGCATGCTGGAAGCCCTGCCGAAACAGGAATGAAAAGAGATAGAGGAGGATTGCCCATCAATATTTCTTTTCTAGCATGCATTTTAGGCATTTCCCTTAGAAATTATGCATTCCTCTCTCTTAAAGAGTGGAGGATAAGTGATAAGAAAGGGCCTACAAAATGCCACCCCGAGGAAAACCAAAACATACAAACCTGTAAGGACATAAAAGCATAAGCTTCAGCAACCTTTTAAAATTTTATTTGTTGTCTACTCTGTTTGCAGGTCATGGTAACTGTACAGGACTGTTTACATATGTGAGTTAGAGCTTGGAACATGATATCTGCTAGAAGCACAAGCGATGCAGCATGAGAACACAAAATTGTGTCACTATTGTGTCTGCATAGAAATCAGAATTGTCTACACCTCCTTTGACAGAGATTATGTTGATGCCTTGGAGGCACCAGCTCTGAGGACATTACCAGGACAAAGCAGAGAGGCTTCTATTGGTCAAGCTCTCCTCATTTTACTTTCAGACAATGTTTAATTTAAGACTGAGGAGGAATCTCATTAATGCAGGCAACTATCTCAAAGGCGGTTGCCAAGAGGATGGTGCTAGACTCTTTTCAATGGTGCCCTGTGACAAGACGAGGAGCAATGGCCATAAACTAAACTCAAGAAGTTGCACCTCATGACAAGGAAGGACTTCTTTGCATTGAGAGTGGCAGAGTATTGGAACAGGCTTCTCCTGGAGGTTGTGAAGTCTCCCCCTCTGGAGTCATTCAAACCCCACTTGGACACATTCCTGTGTCACTTGCTGTAGGGGACCCTGCCTTGGCAAGGGGGGTTGGGCTGGATGATTTCAAGAGCTCCCTTCCAACCCTGGAAACTCTGTGAGTCTGTGAATTTGAGCTCCAGATTTAAAATTCAGACTGTTTTTTATTAGGAAGACTGTATGCTTTGTTCTGAGTCATGCAATCCTTGCCCTTATTTGGCTACTTAAGAATGATCATTTTTTCTTAGCAAAACAGAAAAAAATAATTATAACATGCTTCCCCTTAATTTAAAATAGAATAAAAAGCTCAGTTGTTTAGATACGGATGTCTGAACTCCTGCTAATACACCCACACTCTTATTTTCTTTCCTGCCAAGTTCCTGTGACCAAGTACAATTCGCACACATCAGCTGTAATAGCTACAGGCTGCAAGAAGAGCCATATTCATGTAAGTGCATCCAACAAACTCAGATGAACTGGATTAGTGCCCTGAAACTGCTTTTCATTGCACTCTGAAAAGTTAGCATGGGTAGCAATATGTATGACATATATAACCATGATTTTCTGAAGCTAGCAGATTTATGGGGCATATTCTACAAATATTTATTTGAACGGTACCAAATTTATTCTGAATCACCATGAAGGAGTATGGTAATTTCTATAAATATTCTCTTTGTTTTCAAATAATGCAAGGATTTCTTCAGTGACAAATTTGGAGTCATGTCTCTGAACTTCATCTGCAATCAGCGTGAATGTTTGCAATAGGCTGGTCATAAAGGTTTCTTGGCCAATACACTGAGAAAGACCCTTCTGAAAAGTCATTCAGACTGCACCAAAGATAGGGAGCCTGAGATACATGGGAAAAATATTTATCTGAAGGAGTTTCTCTTTTTCCATGCTTAATGAATTGCTACAATTAGAGAATTTCTACTGTATATTCCTGCCTTTGACTATAATTAAGAAATCACATACTACCACTATCATCATCATTGTTCTTGAAACAAAAAGACCCATTTATTTGCACTATACAGAGTGAAAAAAAAAATTGAAACAGGTTATAAGATCTCTCCTTTGTGAGGCAGATGATGATACCTCAAACACAGTAGGTGCTTAATAGAGCCCTTTGGCTATAGACTCGTTTGAAAATGGCTGAAATACTTGCACATTCTTAAATCTTCAGAGAAATAACTTTAGTATTTCAATGTGAGCACCCAGGCTCTGCTTTATAGCATCACACCTGCTGAAGAGGACTTATATTATCACAGATGATGTCTTTATTATTTCCACCACCTATCTTACAGTCAGATCTAAGAAAAGATCAGCAGGGCTCACGCTAAGAGAAGTTCAATAAGGAAATAATTTAATCAGGAATTCATGAAGAGATATACAAAAATACCTCATAATCAACAGCCAAAATTAACCTCATTTATAATATCTCACTTTTCTAGCTATCGTAGTAGAAATCAGAGTTAACAGTTTTCTGTTCTGCATGCAGCATAAATCACTACTAACCATTACACTTCTCTCCTTTTATCTAAAGCAGCTGGTAAGACCATATTAAGATGTTTTCAGCTTTATTAAAAAAAAAAAAAATAACCCTCCCTTTCCTTCTAGATGTAGAAAAGGGCATGCCACAGCATTTTCCCTAACTTCCTTTTATTATGAATGTTAACTTAGGCTTAGAGTTGTTAAAGAGCATATCCTGCTTAATCCTCATTAAAGCTTACACAAGCCTTGACTTCCTTTGACGTTCACAGAAGATGGATGCAGCCAGAAATGGTGCCTCACACTGGCCATATTATCAAGAATACAGGAAATACTGAAATATTGATCCAGGAAACTGAGGCTTCATGCAATGTTGATAACAGAGAAGTTAATTCCAGAGAAGGGAAGGCTTTTTTTCCTAGGGATTTCCTTATGCCCCTTATTTTTAGTCATTGTTCACTCCCGTTGACACTTTTTAGATTTAGGCATTCTGGGCATAAGAAAGAGGTACAGTGTTATCACAAGCCTGGGCTACAGGACAGAAAGTAGAAAGTTTATCTCCATCACTTTACCTGCAAACAACGCAATGTTGGCATGCTTTGCATCATAGGGGCACCTGGCCATTCCACTGAATTCCTCTTCCAGATAGTCCAAGGTATCCATCTGAAAAATCAAAGGGAGCTCCTCAGATAGAGAAGCAAAACTTCTTACCCGGGATGAGGCTTATGACAGTGTTTCTTCCTTTCTGGGCAGAGGAGAAGGTGCTTTCTCTAACTCTGCTCCTGACTATGAAGTAAAAACTTGACAAAAATCATGGTATTAAATAAAATAAGTCTGAAGAAAGTATGTCCAGTAAGTCAGGCACACTTTTGGACCTAATAATTCTCATCCTGATACATTTTACAAAACTCTTCAGTCTGCATTTTATCTGTACCCAAGGTTTGTTTTGAACTGTAGCAGGCTATGTGGTCTGTGGTTCTGGCAAGGGTCCAAAATTTATTCTCAACAGTTATCCAACAGAAGCGCTCTTATACACAGAAAAGACTGCAAGCCACAGCAGTCAGAAGAAACAACACTAGGACAATTATCTCTGTGTGAATTTTTCTCCCCCAAGTCCAGAAATCCTTCTGCTCCAGTCCCAACAGTGGAGCTCTCTTCCTTGATTTGCATATTCAGAAAGATACTCTTCAAGATTTACTATATCAGTTGAGTCTGTGTCACAGAGAAATCCTCTTACCATCAGGCAAGAATTAATCTGTGCAGGAATTGTAAATTCTAAGGCAAGAATTAATCTGTGCAGGAATAGTAAATTCTAAGGCTTATATGTAACTCCTGGGAAATAAATTCACCCTGGGCACTGATAATGACACAAATATACAGACTGACTTTTTACGTAGTTCATGAAGGTTTGGTGAACTAAGGGAGAATCGTACCCCTCTTACCTCTTTAAGGTTCTTATACTACTGATTTTGGGAATAAGAAACTTTGTAGCATATTCAGGTAAGTTGTCCAGCACATACTGTATAGATCACATACAGTAAAGATTCACAGAACTTGAAAAGTAACCCACAAAGCACCATCAACAACATAAATCAACTTTTAATTTCTATGTTAATGCTACGAAGTCCTTCGGTGGATAACTTGTCATCATTTGTTTTCTGTCATGTATCCTTTCTGTCAAAATTCACTCTGAGAGGAGTTGTGTTTACTCAGAGGCTGAAAAACATCTCATGTGATAGCAAGAGGAAATGAGTTACAGTCCTGAGTAAGCTTTCCTGCACCAAGCTCCACACGCTAGGCTCATCCTCACAACCATTGGCATGCTTGAGGGACAGCCCTGCTTTCTGTTTGGCACATGTTTAGTTCTCTCTCTGTATGATGAGGAGTACATGGAGGAAAAGCCAGGGCAGGTGTTGCAGAGGCCTTCTGCAGACTGCCAGAGGGATCACTATCCAGCCCTGCAGCATGGAGAATGAAAATTCTGGAGTAAGGGTGAGGAGCCCATTTATATGCCTCACATCAGGATGCCAAAGAAATCTGTAATTTTATCTAAAACACAACTTCCTAGCAAGGAGACTAGCTGAGATTTGTTAGCCTCATTAATGGTATTCAGAGATAAAAAATGACAAACTGTACTAAAAGACTAAATACAGCCCTGAGATCAAGAATCTTCATTGCATACTAGGAGCAGACAAGGAAAGAAAGAATAAAAGAAACAGCTGTTAACAGAGCAGCTAACTCTACTTCACAGTTACCATGACACAGGCTTGTATTCTTACTCAAATTTGGTTCTTCCTCCACAAACTGGAAGAAAATACTACCATGCACTTCCCTCCTGTGTTTTCTAAACTGCAGCCATTATAGTGGCTAAATGAGGTAAAGCATCATTGCACAAAAATCAAGAAAGAGCAGCAGTCACAGTGAATACCACTAGGGAAGTAGTTTTCCTGGATGTTAACATCTTTATTCTGGTTTTTTGGTTGTTTTATTTTTTTTTTTCTTTTTTTTTTTTACAATAACCCTGAACCCAAAAACTGAATGACAATTTTGATTTTGTCAGGACCAGCATTAGTAAAACTGAATTTTATTTTTCCAGGAAAACGATTAAAAATGACCTATGGGATGTAAAAGTGCCTAGAAAAGCAGAGTCTGGATGTCAAATGCCTAAATAAATTCATTTCAAAGCTACTCCAGAGATATCGACTGTTGGGAGATATATCAGAATATAATGGTGAAAAGCCTAAGATAATGCGAAATATTTCAATAAATGGGTCTTGTTGGAATGCAGACTTCTGGGATACATTATGCCAAAGGAATAAATTGGCTTCAGGGCATTAATGTCAAGTATGCATGGACCAGCCCAGTTTCCACACTGCTCTAGATAACGTTTTGGCTTTTCAGATCCCCAGCATGTGAGGAATACATCATTGTCCTGCTGTACTGTTCCTTGTGGAGATTTGCTGTTCAATAACTCTCACAGCACACAAGGACATGGGATCTCCAGAGTGTACCTCTCGGGGGGACTCACAAGAAACTCAGGTTTTGCTTGCTGTGCCCTCAAGCATCTTGAGAACTGGTTTTGTGACTGAGAACAGTACAAGAGAAATTTTAAAACATGCTACTCAGAAGTAACTCCCAGAATTCATCTATGACTTGATGTGAGCATCAGTGACAAGCTGAGGAACTTTGTGAGGAGTGACTACATCCCCAAGCAGGGATCTGAAGGACTCTGCACCTATGGAGGGCAATGCAAAGTGGCAATACTCTTGATGTACAGGAGTTGTAAAGAAGTAGGTGTTCAGTCTGAGATATTCGCAGAAATCCAATCAACACTGAGCTCAGTAGCACTGAGACAAATCAAGACAAATGTTTCAGAGTTGAATGGTGCACAGTTGAATGACAACCTCATACTGCTGCCAACATAGTCACAATAAATACAACTGAAAGACAAGGCATTAAGTGAAATTCCACACACAGATTACATACCTTGTAGTTCCTGCAAGAAGGGTTGAATGCATTTGTTCCACAGATAAACAGTGTATCCTCATTCCTTTTTAGGAGAACCTTAATAAAGTTATGACATTCATCCTGAAGAAAAATATTAAGAAGTATTTCAACTACTTAATTTTGAGTATCTATTTTTAATTTTAAGCAGTGATATTTCATTGTCATTGTCAGCTGGTACCCACTGTGATACTCTGGCCTTATTTTGACTATGTTTAACAGACAATGAGCAAGTTGTAATTCATTTATATTCTACTGGTTTAAAAAGTACAAAGAACTGAAGATACAGCATTCATATTACAGCTCCTAATTTGCTGTTGTTGACAAAGGTGAATTTTGTTTGAAAACTGTTGCTTTCCTCAAGAGAGAAAAATCTGATCTTGTCACCTGTGCCACTGTCAGACAGTGACATCACCACTACAGTGTACTGGCATAAAGCTTCTGTAACCAGAAGGGGAAGTAGATGTAAAGAATCAGAGTCTGCATCTAATTATGATACTACTTGTGCCAGTCATAGGCCACAGGAGGGTGAAACTGGTGTGCAAAACACTACTACTACTACAGCCCCTCAGGGAGATGGACAGCAGCACTTGACTTTTAAAGCAATGGTAAGCAAAATTGATACACTAAGCACTGTGACCTGGTTAATGCCTTAAGTATTTCAGGATATTGCTGTGGCTTCTGTCATAATATTTTATCACATTCAAAGTGAACTATTTTTGCAAATTAAAGCCTTCAGTAAGTTGATGGAAAAAGCAATTACTGGTGAGAAGGGAATGGCACGATCCATTCCACATCACAGACAGCAACCTGAGATAATAGTGATGCAACTAAACTAAAGTGGCAGTTGCAGAAGAAATGAAAATTGCCTACCTTATGTTTTCCCTTCATTCTGCATGTGTCTACATCAGCTTGTCTAGATTTCCATGTCAATTTCTGCAAGAATAAAGAAAGAAGTCAATTAGAATTCAGAGGTTTTTTACTTTTGATTGCAGAAGTCCCTTAGGGGAGACTGTCTTTTGCACGTACATTTATTGAAAGTTTTCTGCACTCTCCATGATTAATTCACCAACATAATGAAAGTTTAGTGATGTGCAGCATTCATTTAACTTTGCTTTGCCACCAATTCATGAGACTGGAAACCCATCCCTCCTTATTCAAAGCCTAAACTAACAGAATTCAACAACAGGCCAACTTTAAAAAACGTGTACTTTTCTTGAAAGTACTAGATGTTCTTTCCTTTTAATTGATATTGCTCTACAAATCAGAATTATCATTTATGGACTGTGAACCTTCACTGGATTCTAAATGAAATTTGCATTCTCAAAGATGACATTTTTGATCTGGAAAGAAATAAAATTCAGGTAATTCTTGCCACTTCAGCTAACAAACTCAAAGAGCTTTTCACCTGTCAAGACACTGCTGACTTTATCTGCTAATACTCTTCCTCCAAAACATTTACAGGTAAATCCCAGCCGGGATTT
>WEKY01056391.1:14699-47411 GCA_013390045.1 Picathartes gymnocephalus | reverse complement strand
CCTCAGGACACGAGAGACATGGAGCAACTTNCTCCTCAGGACACGAGAGACATGGAGCAACTTGAACAGGTCCAGTGGAGGGCAACAAAGATGATCAAGGGACTGGAGAATCTCTCTTAAGAGGAAAGGCTGAGGGAGCTGGGCCTGTTTAGCCTCATGAAGAGGTGACTGAGAGGGCACCTCATCAATGTCTATAAGTATTTGAAGGGAGGGTGTCAAGAAGACTGATCCAGGCTCTTCTCAGTGTCAAGCTGAGGACAAGAAGAAATGGGTAGAAACTGATGCACAGGAAGTTCCACCTAAATATGATGAAGAATTTCTTTACTGTCCAGGTGACTGAGCACTGGAACAGATTGCCCAGGGAGGCTGTGGAGTCTGCCTCACTCAAGATATTCAAGAACCATCTGGACAGAATCCTGTGCCATGTACTCTAGGATGATCCTGTTTGAGCCAGGAGGCTGGACCAGGTGATCAACTGTGGTGCCTTCCAATTTGACCCATCCTGTGATTCTTTGCAATACAAAAATTATAAATATAGTAACTGTAGAGTGGAAAAGTAATCTTAACTTTAATCTTAAAGGGAACGTAGCACTATTAGTGGGCATCTAGGAACTGTACATTAAATACCTAATCAATGTATTTCTCCTCAACTTTCAATTAAAACAAAAGACTTTGCCTCACTCTCTATTATTTTTACACTGCAGATTAATGAGCTGAAATGGGAGAAACTGTTGTAGAACAACTGAAAACCTCACTGTGATGTAAAGCATAGAAAATCTCACTTCTTGATAACATGCATACCACATCTGTAGAGTTTTGTTCGATATTTTAGGAATTGTTTTTCTGCCTGTAAGTTCCTTTGCTTAGTGTTTTTTACTCTAACATGACTTTGTGAGCTGGTGAAAGATACTACTTCCTGATTAGGTGCAGAGTTAATCTCAGTCACAACAGCACAGTATCTGTAATCTTTTGAAATTGTAATGCTAGTAATCCAGACCCCTATTAACAATGCTATGCACTATTATTTATTTATGCCACAAACTTTATTTTATAGAAGGAAAGTGATATGTTTTGTTGTTTTTTTTCTCTCCAATTTGATTTGGATGTTGGTGTCCTTAGAAGCCATGACCCTGTGACCCACAGGGAAGGCCTCAGGACTAGAATTCCAGCACACATTTCTCTGTTGTATCGTGCCTCTGAAGGTCCCCAGCATGGGGTTTGCAGAACTTAGTCTCGTTTCCACTCTTTGCCCTACTTGTTATAATAAACCTCTGTAATATCTTCATTAGTGCCTTCCAGTGAATTTCGTCAGTGTTCTGGAAGATTACCTTAAATAGCAGCAGCATGTGCACATTGATGGCAGTCCTCTAGGCCCAATAACACCTAGTTTAAAATGGAGGGCATTGTGCTCTTTCTTGCCTGGTATTTTCCTGTAGGCTTTTTTCAAGCCACAACTAAAGTGTTTGCTGTTTCCAAAAACAATTTACAACTATTCATATTAGCAAATTAAAGAAAAAAACACCAAGAGATGAGTGCTTACAAGATTTATTTCTTAGTCACACTAATTAGTTGTTTACAGACACTCAGTTTTGGAACTTTATTGGACATCTAGCAGGCCAGAGATTAAATGTTCAAAAGCAGATGCATTATATTGGATGATGGGTATCAAAGTCAAAGTTGATGGAATTGAGTCGCTTTAGGAATGGAACTTCAGGTTCTTTTGACAGTTTCATCTTTGATGTTTTAACGTGGCTGAAAACTTATGTATAGTTTAGTGTTGCTAAGACTTGGTTTTAGGTACAGCTATTTAACCTTAGGCAATCACAGAGCAGTTTACAGTTCTTGGCTTCATGAAGGATGATGATCTGCTGGGGAATGACTGTTTTATCAGTGAAAACGCAAAACTGGCTGTAGCTCTGTTCGTCTGCCCAGTCTCCTTTAAATCTTCAGTCCTGGGGGTGATACATTATCAGGCCCATTCCAGTTTCCTGTTTATATAGGGTCTGGCTTTGATGCGAGTACAACAGATTAAGAAGCAGAAGCAGAGTTCCTGTTTTAGTACTTTCTCATCAAGATGTATGTAAGTCCAGTGACACTGTGCTGACAATTATTGAAAACATCAGACTGGTGAGCACATACTTTTACATCAGCACCAAAGATTTAAAGGCGTACAACCTCAGCAGCAGCCCCACTGGTTCATCTTTCATCAAAGCTACAGATTAGGAAGAAATTTTTGCATTTTGTTTTACATGTGTTTTAAGCTAAGGAAAATCATTCTGAAAAGGCTGATTTGTCTATACAAGAGAATTTAAATAAATAATTCCTGCATTAAATTAAGTTCACGGTTTTTGTCTGAAGTCCATTTATCAACCAAAAGGATCTGGAAACTGTTGTTTGTCTTTTCTGGCAATTTCTTAATTGTACTTTGCATTATGAAGTAATGATTTCCTTACAGTTTCAATGTCTTTAGCAAACTTTCTTGCCGTTATCTCTTATTGTGCCTTTTTTTTTTTTCGGATACATTATAGTTCTCCTCACTATACAGCTCCTCCTCCCTGGAACTGGGATAGAGTAATGTGTTACCCTGACTCTTGCCACCCTTGCTAATTATTTCTTTTGGTAGCCCAAAATTTTGGTTTCAGCATGGAATCTGATTATTCCTTGTTGATGTGTTGCCTGATACAGCAGTACAACTCCACCAGAGTGGTCTGCAAACCACATACGCTTCTTAGTCAAAAACAGACAATCAAAAAACACTTATGGTGAAATAATTACAATAATAATCATCATCGTCATTATATAATTATTTGTGTTTGTAAAGAAACCTAATTTAAGTGGTATGTGCTAAGACTTTTTCACAAAGATGTGCAGATATTCAGAGTAAGCTTGTGAAAAATCTGCAAGAAAGTGAGCTCTAAAGAAAGTCCCAGTTTCTTGGAAGCTCATGCAGGCAGACCAGGACACTTTTTTCCCTCAGTCTGTGGCTTCTCTTTGTGGAAGAAGCTTTGTAGGGACAAGCTTTGTGATGACCCTGCTCCGCATTAACTTTTCCTGAGTTAAGTTTCCAAGTTGAGTATAAATACCAAAGTGTGTATTGTTATGCAGCTTGTCTGTAGTACCTATCCCAGCTAACCCTGGAAAACTAACTTAGTTCTTTCCCCCAGCAATAGTGGCTGTAAGACTCAGGTGCTTAGGATACTCTTCAAGCTACAGCTTGTGTTAGCAAGTTTGCTAGTCTTCTAGTTTAATTGGTATGAACTTAACACACCATTTTCTCTTTATGAGTTGGTGGTGTCTTAAAAACTCCTGTTATATTCTATTTGCCTAGTTTGGGAGTTTCATCAACAAATATTAAATATGTCTATGCATATGAATTCCATAACACACAATATAATCAAGTAGCAATACCTATGATAACTACAGCATTTTACCAATAAGAGAAAGCTTATACTTTCAGCTCTTTGAATAATCATTTTGCTGTCTATTTACATTTTAGAACTGGCTGTATTTAATTTATGCTCTGGTATTTATGCTGTTAATTACTATGTGTCCCTTTCTGCTACTTATGGCTGTGTTACTTATATTTACTTAATGAACCAGAATGTTTAGAAAATAGAAAAAAGCATAGTCTGGTATAAAAGTACTCCCATCAGAAAAGGTGTAGTTGTCAAATGTTAAAACTAAATAAGAGCTAGTTGTGTTTAATAATTAAACCAAGACTTGCACTTACTAAGGTACATACATGCCATTGAAATTGCTGAACCCAGACATGGACTGGGTTATTCTTATATTAGTTTTGAAGTTATTAGCTCTTGAAAAAAAAACAAAAAAACAACAAAACCAAACAACAAACACAGCTTCAAATGAAGAGAGTTTATTAAGCTCAGTTTGCTCTCTTTACTGAGGCACCATGATACTTCATGGAACCTTCCTTTTTCCCACCCATCCTCAGTAAAATCAGTGGAATTTGGCTTTTTTTATAAAGGGCTCCCAACTGATTTTTGTTTTAAAATCAAGCTTACTGCCTGTGCTTCTGGAACAATAGACCTTGAGTACAGTTTTTTAGGTACGTGATGTAAAAGCAGATCTCATCATAGTAAATTCAGGTGATATGTCTATTTCATAATCTCCCTACCAGTGAAAAAGGTGTAAGGAATCTCTGTGAACCCAGCATATTGTGGTATTTATGTGTTACCAATCAATAGATCTGAGAGAACTGTATACTGGTCAGTATAATTCCTAAATTTATTATTGCTGAAATACCTGGATTTTGACTTTACTTTGCATGTCAAATTTGACCTGACATGTCAGGAACTTGCAAGGTGACTGAAGAAGCAAATTCTTCTCCAGACAAATCCTTATGCCTTCTGTGCATTACACAAGTATATTTATGGGGATAAATGCCTTAGAGGGGCTTTAAACTGTATAAGGGAGCCTAATAGGATTTAAAAGCTGTAAAGTTGGTTAACAGAGTTTATAGCCTACTTGGATGGCTATGGTCTGTATATTTTTTTTTTCAGGCCAAGGTCAATGGTATAAATGGTGCTGTAAAAAGTGTGAAAAACTGAAAAGCATACCATTGACTGAGACAAGACATTTTCAACAAATATTTGTGGTTGCAAAGTTAACTTTTATAGCTGGGGCAGAAAAGCGGAAGACCACTTTTGCCAGATCTAGACTGTAAGGCTTGAGTTTGGGTTGAAATTTTAATTTTTTAAAAATTTCCTTCTCACAATGTCAATCTTGAGAATTTTTTTTCACTTGTCTAGGGACTATAGTTGGTGATGAAAAAAAGACATTTGCTTTCCTGAATTGTTTGAGCTAATGTCTCTGGGTGAGACTTCTTTTTCTGAAGAGGATTGTATAAAAATTTCTACTTGATGCCACTTACTGCCATAGTCATGAGGCTACTTTTCACATGGCTTGTGACCAACTGCTTCCAAAAGGAATGGAAATGTCACAAGCCAATTATTGCAACATACAAATGACATAGTGAAACACGAACATACCTGCATTCCAGGAGTGTAATGACATGGGGTCTTCCCTTCTGAAGCCCTGTGGTTATCTTGCTTAATTACTTGTTGTCTTCCACAAGAGGAGCCATGGGGCTTGGTTGGTCCTTGTGTGATGCCTGTGGGCAGCCACTGGCAGCAGGCACACTGCAGCCAGTGTTTAGGAATTACAGTACCACCGCTTGGGACTGGGGAAACTGAGCCTTCAGTTGTGTATCTGAACACTGCATCCATCTAACCTTGCTCCTTAGGTCCTCTTCATCCTCTTGATACAAGTGCATGTTGAATTTCAGTCAGACAAGAAATGTAGACCTGTGAAGCTGAGCCTGTGCCAAGGCTTGTTTGGCATGCTTAGGGTCAGGCTGTTACAGAGGAGCCCTCGGCCAGCAGGGAGTGTCTGGAATAGTTAGTAAATACAGTCAGCATACAGGGAATGTTTATATCGGGTTTGATTTATTCCAGTATTTGTTTCTACCAGAGCAGTGTTCTATTCTGCTTTAAACTCAACTCAGTCTCCATGAGAGTCTCCAATATTACTTCTCTCCCTAATGTCTGTGAGAGACTTCATAAAGACAAGGTGGTTGTTCCCACGCTATCGTAGTCCTTACAAGACGTGGTTAATACAGTGGCTTTTCCCTAATCAGAGATGAACTTCTGCTCCTAACTCATGACCATTTACCATATTTGCTGTTCTCCCTCTTTTCTTGCAGAATGTAAATATCATGGCAATGTGCATGTAATAAAACTTACAGAGCTTTTAATAGTTCATATGGCGCTATACACACAGAAACGGAGCAGCCAGCAGATAAGAAACATAACTATATCATAACATAACTATGCCATCACTACCAGAAAGCTCTTGCTTCAATGGATTTAGCAGCATGTAACATAAGTTCTTCCTGCACTAATCAGGCATTGTATCTTGAATACAACAATCCAAAAAAAAAAAAAAAAATTTAGATCATTTAGAAAGCCCAACCACAACAGCATATCACCTCTATTCTTAACAGTGAGATAGAAAAAGCTTTTCTCATTAGCTGTTCTTGTTACTCAAAAAGAGTTTCAAGAAATTGCAGTTTTATTGTTTTAGGCAGGAGATAGAAACCAACAAACTGAACAGTCCCAACAAACTGCCCATAGAAGAAAAAAAAAATATTGAAGTTTAAAATAGCATTTTAAAAAAGAAAAACAAATCCCAAAGCTTATCAATCCCTTGCAACATATCTCTCAGCAGAGCTACGGCCCTTTTTGCCCCCACATAAGCCTTTTTCCAAGTAGGGAGGGGCAGAGTGGCCAGCAGTTTGGCAAACTATTCCATTGCTTTGGAGCACATTTAGCCCTCAGTTTCATAAGCATCATGAGTAGCTTCAGTTTTAATCTTCAGGCTTTTGTACATGTAATTGGTATTTTATAAATAAATATGACAAATGGGATATATTTTATTAGCAATGAGTCACTTAAGTTTCTTATTGTGCAAAGGTATAGATTTAGAGATACAGTTTTGCTTACTAATAAATATTCAAAGACTGAGTTACATGGGATAGTTGGGATTTAAAGCATGGGATATTTTTCTCTGTGCTGGCTTTTACTGTAGGCCAGTGAAAGAACTTGGCAATGCTTGTTTATTGTTTCTGGAATATGTCTAAACTTCCTAAGCCACATGATTTCCAGATATAAAAATAAAGACACCTAGTGTTTGGGGGTTTTATTTTTATCCAGCAGTGATGGTGTTGGAACGAGTGATGTTCAATCAATAAGCTACATTTTCCTTTTTTTCCAAGGTAGCTGTAAGGGTATTATATAGGGAAGAGAAATGGAAATATGTGAACTACAGTTTGTATGAGAAACAATTGTCACAGCTCCTAATGCCAAGTGCAACAGACTAGAATAAGCAGAGCTGGAATAAAATAGAAATGAGAAAGACGAAAAAAGGAGAGGACTCTGCCTTTAAATCAGTAAGCAGTGACCCTTTTAAGTATGAAATAACCCATAAAAGAGCTCATGTTGCAAAAACTATTTGGACAACCACATGGAATTAAGGGTATTTGCATATCTCAAGAGGCTGTTAATTTTTAAGATGTATATTTTGCTCTGCTTGGAGGCATACATGCTGTCCTCAGCTGGGTGTTATTGTGCTGCATAATATTTGTCATGTTTGTTAGAAAAGTTTTATTGAGCAAGTTTTAGCCAGGAATAAATATCAAATGTATTCTGTGATTAAGTTTTGGGTTTGTATTAGATACCAGCATTTTAAGTTCTAGACATAAAACTATGTAAAGCTCTCTAACGGCTCTTAAAGGAAACCACAGACTGTTTCTCAAGTTGGTTATACAAGGAGTCGCTCCAAGGGACTTGGTGTTGCAGCCCCTGAAGTCAATAGCTGAGCTCCCATGGATTTTTGTGGTGCATGCACGGCGCGCTCTGCCTTGCACAGGAGCCAGCTGAAGTCAGCCCTCGTGCTCCGTCAGACAGTTCAAAGGGAGCAAAGCTGTCATCATCGCTGGCAAGCCCGAGGGGTAACGCGAGGACAGGGCGAGGCTGCCAGAGCAGTTCCCGGCGCTGAACTCTCCCAGGTCACTCCCCAGCCCTCGCTCCAGGGAGGCACAGGCAGCGGCTGGGATGTGCGCCCGTCAGCCTCCCGGGGCTCCAGCTGGTGGGCTCAGAGCAGCACTGGCCTTCAGGCCTTGTGTGCTGGGAGCTGTGGGCTGTGTTTCCAAAGGCCAGCTTTTCCTATGTGCTTATTCCACCCGAACTTCAGAAGTTTTGAGCATGTGGTTATGCGTTGGAGTGTGTAGACACTGTGGAACTTTTGCTGGCCAAAGAGTGCTGATGGTGTAGAGGCAGGGATGGTGATACCATTTCTGCATTGTTTTGTACCTGCTTTTGAGGTGAAAACTCACCTTGTGCTCTGTGCATACACCACCTCAAAAGAAGACCTGCTGAAAATTTACCTTTGTTGCTGTCACACAAAGTGACTAAAAACCCAGCTCATGCATTTTCATTTAAATCTAGTCTTTCTAGTCCATGTATTATTCAAAGGAACGTTATCTTATGGAGAGTCCTATTATTCAACTGATTGCATTAAATGTTGGCATAAACCTTTAAGTTAAATAAGTAGTTCCTCTCCTCCACCATGCCTATGCTATCTAATAATTTATGAAAAAATGTGTGCGTATGTGTGTGTGCGCACGTTGCCTGTGTGGGGAATATGTGCTCTCGAGGCCCACGATAAATCTTGAAGCATTCACTGGTGATAGGCAGGCTCACTCAGCATATGCTTTTTCTTTGACAGTGCCGTGTAGCAGTGCCTTGATTAATGTTATTACTCTAGGGAATATAATAAAAAAATCCAGCGGAGCAAGAAAATTATTGTTACAATAAAAGCCATTCAAATGAACATGCTTATTAACATACCTCTGAATTGCACAGAGACTAAAAGACACAGAGTGTGTTCTCCTCTTCCACGTTGCTCTGCATATTTTGTCATTATGCTGCACAGCTGTCGCGACTGCTGTCTCCTGGTTATGATTTTCCAATCCCAGTTGATGATTAATACCTTTGGCTCAGACAGTTGCAAAAGGCCGGTGCTGTACCTGCATACATTTTCATGCTGCTCTGAGAGCAGTGATGTGCGTTGCAATGTGGAGGGGCATGGAGAGTGGAAGGGAACTGTGGGAGAAAAAGAAAGAGGGTGTCATGCAAGAAATAATTTTTTCCGTACATCTTCGTGGTTTGTCAGGTCAACACTCAAAACACACTAGAAAGTGCACAGGCTAGAAAACACATCACATGAATGCC
Source organism: Picathartes gymnocephalus (assembly GCA_013390045.1). NCBI lineage: Eukaryota > Metazoa > Chordata > Aves > Passeriformes > Picathartidae > Picathartes > Picathartes gymnocephalus. The sequence goes on along the minus strand of WEKY01056391.1, from coordinate 38,601 downwards.
TTGGATTTCTGCAAGGCCTCTTATGCTGCCACCTTGTATGTACAAGCATCCTAAAACCTCCTGTGAGGAGATAAAAAATGTAGGATTCATGGATAAAGGGCATTCAGTAACCTCAGGTAAAAAGGAAGAGTGGATAAGGTGCAGAATTTCATCCAGATTCTGCTGGAAACTGAATCTTTGCCAGGGAAAGATTATTCCTGGGCTGTGTAGGGTAACACAAAAGATGAAGAGTGTATCATGTATGCCTTGTGGCAATGACAAACTTAAATCCACAAAACTACTGATGTATGCTCAAGGAACGTAAATGTAAACACCAGTAGAAAATGAGTATGCAATTAATGAAAGTATTACAGGATCCCTGATATTCCTCATTCTGTTTTCTAACACTACTCTGGCTAGCTCTTCTTTATCCCATTTTCACCTGCTCTCTACATAGGCACCTTTCCTTTTGGTATTTCCTGTTCCACTGTAACATCCACCCATACCTTCACAAATTCCCTTTTCCCTCAGTCCCAGTTCCTCTCACCTGGATTTTTGGGCCGCACTCTCAAAGAAGAAGCATTTTCAAAGTTTTTGTTCATTAGTGATTGTCCAAAACAAGCCTAATGCACACAAAAATCAGTTTGGAGAACCTGGAAACGCAGCGGTGTGCTGTGCTGTTTATGCTGGTGAACACGCAACACCTGGTGCTTGTATTATTTATTATGTAAATATATCTGTGCAAAATACACCGTCAGCCCCTTTTGGACTGAGATGCTGAGTGAGCTGGGTATTTGCAAACAATGCCGCTGTGAGTCGTAGCCTTTCCCTGTGTCAGTGAGGATGTTTGCTCAGACTGCAGCATTGTTTTGCATTTGGCGGAGGCCGGGAGCGGGGCGCAGGAAGCGGCTGCACCCTGACGGCTGTCATTTCCCCCGCCCATGACTCGTGTCCGCTGCCAGCTGCCCGCTCACGGACGCGCCGCGTGGCCTGCGCCACGGCCGCCTCTGCCGCTGGGCTCTCTGGGGCTACCTGCTCCTTGGTCGTGATAATTAGACATATAACCGGAGGCTCTTTCACAATCCTCTGCTCGGATTAGGGGATGTGTGTTCCCACTGAGTCAGCAAACGCCGGCAGCCGGGAATGTCTCAAGCGGACGGTGGGGAGCTGGGCAGACCTCTGATGCAGAAGCTGCTTTTCCAGCAGGATGCAAAGGAGATCTTGGTAGACAGATGGCTGGCTGCCCGGTTTGCGGTGTGTCCTTTCAGACCTCAGTCGCAGTTCCTCCCCCTGTAAAAGCATTCATTATGTTTTGTCACTCGATACATTAGTTTGTTTTAGTGCTCTGCAACCCCACATACATTTAGCAGTCTCTTTCTGCTTGTTTTATGGGACTCCACTGTGGTTGGAAATGAATTAAAGCATCTGAAACACTTGGCAGTTTCATTAGAGAAGGACGGTCCAATCCAAATTGGTGTAACTTATTTAAAATTGAAGTAAAATATTTTAAGGAGAGTGATCTGATAAATATTGGCTTAAACTAATTGGATTTTCAATAGACAAATTACTGCATTTTTCTCATTACTTAGCGCTCTGTAAGGCTTTCCCATGGTATGTGAGAGTTCAGTTCCCTCCTATGGAGCTGAGAAGGATGAGTGAAATCACTGACTGAAGATGCTTTCCAGGTCTTTGGAGGGTGGATGGCTCAGGGATGCTGTGTGGCTCAGTCCTCCCGGCAGCTCAGCCTGTTAGAGAAGAAGTACTGCCATTTTCTTCTGGTGGTTTTCACACCGGTTTGCTGATACTCGTGCTCATTGCACCTGTGAGATGATCTGCAGGCTGACACTGACCTCTCCAAAAAAGGTGCTCACCAGGATAAGCACAGCATAAAGCCTTTCATGTTACTTGTAGAGTAGTCTGAGGTTTGTTTGTTTGAGGGTTTTGGGGGGGGTTTGTTTTTGGTGGATTTTTTTTTTTTTTAAATAAGCAAAAGCACTTTAATTTACTTAATTTTTCTTATTTTCCAGAGGACAGAAAACCATGCCTGTCTTTCCAAAGTGAACTTCCATATCACAATAAGCTATTACTTACAACTAAAAGTGATCTAAATAAGTATGCAATTGTTGCATTTTTTTCTTTAAAAAAATATTATAATCCCCACTTGAATAATATAAAATAGAAAAATAGAAAATAGAAAACAAGCAGGGATTCTTAAAACCTTAACTGATGTTGGGAGCACCATTATTTGATTCTTTCCAGAACATGTTTTCTGAAAAGAGCTAGCATGCATTTATTTGTTTCCTGGTACTCATTCAATTCTCCTTTCTTGAATGTCAAAGCCTATGGAGAAAGGAGCTGCTCCTCAAGGTACAAGAACATGGGGCCTGAGAAGTGAAACACTTTCTTGTTCCTTAGTACTGAAATACGAGCAGCAGCAGTAACAATGTATTTTAGTGTCTGTGTGGTAGGAAATTGCATGTGGATGCAATTAGACAATATTGACAGTCACAATGGTGGGTATGCAAATAATACCATGATATTCTTCTGTCTAACTTCCTGTCTGGGAAAAGGTAGAGATGAAAAATGGAGTGATGCTGTGAGGACCAGTGCTCCATTTATTTTTCTAATGCCAAATACCCTACAGTGGGGCATGTCTGTGGGATATGTGCTCTCTCAGTTTAGGAGAGTCGGTGGCTGCCTGCATGGCTAAGGCATACAGGTATGTATTTTTGCAGGGCAGATTTGATGTATCTCATATGCAAGCTTGACCATCCCAGATCCAGTATCCCTGCTGAAAATGGTTTCAGTAAGTGCACTGCATTTCCATGTGATTATGCTGGTGTGCTTATTTTTTGTTACCTTTTGAATAGATAATTTAAAATTGCTCTCTGTAGGGATGTTCTCTCTGCCTGTCTGCCTATCAATCTTCTATCTGAATGCAGAAGTATTTGATTAGTGTATTTAAAGTAATAAAGATGTCAACAGTGGTGTCATATTGATTGATGTTAATTATAAGTCTTTAATGGCTCTTCTGGTTTGGCCACTCTCCTTGCAGATTGTGATTTTATGGTTAAAATAATGCCCTGCTGTCCACACACTCAGTCATAAATTGTGGTCTATCTTTCTTTAATGACTTTGCATGCAGTGGTATAATCCCAATAACATACATTATCTTTGGTAAAAGGAAGGCAGTGACTTTCATAGAGGTGATGGATGGATTTATAAGGACTAGCTAACGGACTGGCTGGGATCACACCAGAGGCAAAGCTGATTGTTCAGCTTGTGCGTTGCCATAAGCAGAAACAGTAGGCAGGCAGTTGTGGATAAGTGATGATTTTCATTCAGTTCCTCTTTCTCCACTCCATATCACCAGTAAAAGTTAAAGAAAAGCCTGAGATGTGAATCAGTCTCATATCTAAAAGCTAGTTCCCTGGTAATTAAGTAAAAAATCTGTAGGCATCTGTTGGCTATACTGAGCAAAAAACTACTGCAGATTCTTGTTTTGTGGGCATTCTCTTTGAAGTAAAGAATTAATGTGTGTTTCACCTTACAGAGCTGTATTGCTTCAGTGAGGAAAACACTACAGCTCTGAGAGAGGTCTCACCATTTCTGGAGGAGTTTAATCATTTTACATGCATGTGAAAAGTGGAATACCAGGGAAACATGCAGGGATGTGTTCAGGGATGCCCACACACGTATGGATGTGTGCAATGTTGCACGTGTTCATTTTTAATTAGATTCACTATAGTGATTCTGAAGCACCACCTTATTGCTTCTATATCCGTGACTGGCTCCGTGGAGCTCCAGCACAGCATGGAGAATCCCATCATGCTGTGTTCATACAGATAGGTGCACACAGAAGCCCTCAGAGCAGTCTGTGCCCTACGGGGCCTGGGATATGACTAGTGAACTGGGCTAAAAAGCTGGATGTTTCCTTGCCGCTGAAAAGTTGGGAATAGAAATTAATTTGGAAAAGATATGATTACAGAAAGTAATTTCTTGGAACTCTAATCTTAGCCTTTACTGCTTGGTAGTTGACTGTAGTTATACTGTGGTACATGATTGACAGCACAGAAGTCCAAGGAAATTAATAGTTGGGAATGGGGATTGTTTTGTTTGGTTTTGTTGTTTTTGTTGGATTAAGATGGGACTCATAAAATTAGTGCTGAGCAGAACTGTAACACAAAAAATGGTAAAATATATGACAAGGTTTTGAAGCATTTGGACTCTATTGCAGACTTCAGTTCCAGTACTGCCTCCTATGAGTAGATGCCTTATACAGCTGCTGCTTGATGAGTTGCTTTCTAAATGAACCTGATTACTATTTGTTTATTAAGCTAGAAAGCTGTATCACTTTTCCACAGAACAGCAATATGGACATGCTTAAATGTAGCAAGAAAATCAACAACAACAACAAAATATTCCCCCAAGCTCAGGCCAGAGCAGGATAACAGCATTTGCATAAAGCGCTTTTAGTCACTTGCCACCAAATTTTACTAGTATTAATTTTTTTTACTCTGACAAAGTAGTGGTATTCCTTTGTCATATTGTGAAGTGTATGCTTCCAGAAGTCACATCAGCTGGATGGCATCTGGGTGGCTGATGAGCTGGGCAGGCAGCTGTACTTGCAGCGTTGAAGTTACTTTTGGTTCTGACATGAGAGACCCTGTTGGTGGCTGTCTGCAGCAGCTCATGTGAATTTTTTGGGCTGGTTTGGTTTTGGGGCGGTGGTGTGTTTAAATTGGTTATTTTTGATGTTGGTTTTTGTTTGCTCATGGGGTTTTTTTCTTTTGTTGTTAGTTTAAAAAAATATTTGTTTATTTAAAACAAATAATTGATCAAAATTTTTACCTCTGCAGTGTATGCTTGGGTTGGGCTGTGTAAAGCTTTCCCCCAGATCCTCAAAGGGCAGTGTTCCCTTATCCCAGCCCCTGCTCTTTTTTGTTTACAATAAATTACCAGTAGTTCTTGTGTTGGAGATGAAATTAGAAAAGAAAAAAACAACAAAACACCACAAAAAACCCAACCCCAAGGCTTCAGTTTAAAAATGCAGGTTAATCCTCCACAGCTTTCAGAAGCATTTTTGTAGCATGCTACTAATTAAGATAAGGTTATCATTTTAAGTTATACCAGGAATTCAATTAGAGCTCTTACTAAGAACTGTAGCAATCAATTTTATACAAATTATTCAGACCTGGTAAGGTAGAATGCAGTTTTAATAGGACAAGAGAACACACTGAGGTTTTATTAAATATAATATAGATTTAAATTGCTGCTGAATGTTGTACTGCTGTACATTCAGCAGGAATCCATGTATTCCTTTCTAAAATCTTTTCTTAGGTAGGATTAATTCAAGCATTTTTCCCTCTCCTTTTCCATGTACAGTTTTTACTGATTTTTGGTTTTGAAAAAGAGACGTTTAAATGGATGTACTGTAGAAATTCGTGTAGAGGAGTATTTGGTATGCTTAACAAATGATAAAAAGTTGACATGTACAAATAGGTACAAGTGGATGTCAGATGGCAATTTATGACCTATGTGGCTTGTAGACGTTTGTATTTTTTGCAGATGCCGTACACAGGGGATCAAATTCATCCCTGGTTCAGGTAAGGTAAGATAATAGTGGGCAGGTGAGTGGGCTGTATTTCCACCAAGCCCCCTGTGCACTAAACAGGCTGAGATGTTTCCATATCCTTGAACTTTGGCCAAACCTCAAAAAAAAAAGAAAAGGTTAGTGTGTTAGTGGAAGAACTAAACTTAACCATTTTCATCTTCTTTTGTTTATCATTGAGATATACCTGTTTATGAGAAATAGTGTGCACCATAGATATGCAAACTGTATAAGTATGCTGTTGTGGAAGGATTTCACAGTGTTGTGCAAACAATGTGGTGTTTTTATCTCTGCACCTTGTCCTTCTGGCTCTGTATTCCAAGCAGAGAGTGCTTGTCCTTTACATTTTCCTGAAACATATTCATCTTTAACTTAATCACTTCTTCTGATCTTGCTCTGGTTGCCTCTTTCTTTTGTAGCTATGCAAACTTGTATTCTTCAAGTTATACTCATGTTTTACAAATGCCTTTTCCTACATTCATAAAAGTGGACAGCATTAAACTGCAGTTAATCTTGAGTGTCTGTGTGGACTTAATCAATAATTTAAAAGTTCAAACATTAAAACAATGACTGTTTGTCAAGTATGCTTAAAAACTTGGCAAATTCAGAAGAAAGTTTTATCTAAAAGGAAACAGTACACATGAAATGTGGGTGAATTCACACTCCACCAACCTTAATTCTCTGGTGTAACAACTTAGTCATCTGTGAATAGAATTGTCTGTAAATAAAGATTAGAGGAAAAGTCTTTATACAAATGCATTAGATTACTTCTTTTTTCGTCTTTTTTCAGAGATGTTAAGATGGTTATTTTTCTGTTTTAGATGTCTTTTATAAAAGAAAATTTTCCTTAGGATTTGTCACTTTTTTCCTCTTTAATGCATGCTAGAATTTTTTCAGTGAGAATTGTGGTCTTCTACAGGGTGGGAAATGAAAACCTCTAACTTCTGCCTCCAGCAGTTTTGCATGAGGCTGTCCAAAAGAGCAGTGTTTAATTAATTCTTTGCTAAAATCTTCAGCATGTGGGCCAAAAAGAAACGTATTCAGCTGTGTGTGTTTATTTGAGTCACAGTTCTGTGCTTCCCAGAGCCCCTGTTACCTACAGTTTTTTATTATCTGAGCTGTACTTACCAGCCCCACTGACCTGGAGGTAGGGCATTACTTCACTTCATGTTAGCATGGGTGATACAGATAGTACTCCGTCGTTTTGGGGATGGTTTTCCTTTCAAATGCAACCATAATCCAGGGGAACAAAAATTGCTTTTTAATCAGAAATCTTGTTAGGTTTGAAGGAATAATGCAAGAAAACAGAAGTCACTGTGGTTTTGCATTTAATTTTTTTACTGACGTGTCATAGTTTAACCTGAGTGGGAACTAAGCATCACATCCTTTTCTTCCTTTGGGGAAGGGAGTGTGTGTGGTATTGCTTTTTATGAGGAAAACCTTTGTTTTCATTTTTCTAGCACAGGAAGCTAGACAGGGAACTAGAGCTCTTTGGGGCTGAAAAGGTGTCACTGGTCCAGCAAAGGCCACTGAAACAGCATGGGTGAAAATCTGTGGTTCCTGCATCCATATGTATCTATATGTGTATATATAATATAAGTTTGACAGTTAGTGATTGCAGCTTATGGCCAGACTCTGTAACAGAAGTACCCATTTTAATTTGGTTGTCCTAACAAAAGGAATTGGTGTTAGGGGACTGTGCTCCAGCTGAAAGCTGATCTGCAGGATGGCTTGTTGCAGGCATAGCAAATGCAAACATGTCTCTCATTCTCCCCATTTGTTTAAGAATAGCAGGGGTTTGGTTTTCAGGACGTTTCATTTCTTTTCAGGACTCTTTTTGTTGCTGTTGTTCTTGTTGTTTGTGGGGGTTTTTTGTTGTTTTGGTTTGGGTTGGTTTTGGGTTTTAAGTGCTTTAAAAATGTAATTCTAGAAAAGAATGTATCATTGTGACTCATTTTGAGACTAGTCTGTCTCCTGTCTGACGGGTAACTCTGTCAAGAATCTAATGTTTGGAAAATATTTTCATGTTGCAGGCAAATGCCCTTTCATGTCCAAAAAGTTGAAAAAAGATAATATTTTTCTCAAAAGAAATTGGGTTTGCACACAGTGCATCAGCAGCTTTGCAGTCGCTCTCAATATAAATGAAAAGACTGTAGCATTACACATACCAAGATGTTTTGGTACCATGTGTGAAATTCTAATCCCTTCAAGTCTGAAGAAGTTTTTTGTTGATTTAAGGAGGGCAAAGGCAGCAGGTTAATTGAGTATGTTTTGCTGGAAAAGTACATCCAGAACCAGGTGTCTTTTTAATTTAGGTAATGCAGTGAAGACGGTTGCATTAAGAAGGCATAATTTAGGGAAAAAAACCCACCCCTGCTTTCGTGGAGATGATCCTCTGTAGGTTGAGAGCAGAAAGATGTAATTTAGCATTTGTGGCAGTTAGACAATCATTGACACTAGAAATGAATAAAGCAAAGTATACTCTAAGGTGCTTTATGTTGTTTTCATTTCATTCTTAGTCTTCTTCAGGTTTATCCAGAGAAGGTTCATTAGCAATGATCATAGACCTTGTTAGTGCAACTGTAAGCTTACTGGTGAAGGTTTTTTTGGCATGCATACAAGTAAAAGAATTTGTGTTTACAGAAGGAATTCCTCTCTGCTAAATTGGAGGAGGGTTGGCCTTCATTAGCCCTAAAACATATATGAGCTGATATATATGGGTGGTGTCAACTTCATTTATTGTTAAACTTAACAGTAAACTGTTAGGTTGGTTAAAATATCTTTAACAATATTTCTAAATATTTAACATTGTAAGTACTTAAAAATATCGGTGGAGCACAGCCTATTTGTTGGGTCCAAAGCTGATGAATAGCAAGATTTTCTAGTTTGGAGTCATGTTTTCATAGATCATGTTTCACTGTTGACAGGTTTTGTTTTGAGATATTTTGAAATGCTTGAAAGCACAGGATGGGATAATAATGATGAGCAAAAAAAAATATTCCAAAGCTGAATCTAGTAATGGTTGTTAGAGGGACTAACTCAACTTTAAATGGCAATTGAGTGCAGAGACGCTCAAATGAATTCCTGGGTTTGGATGTAAGACCAGGAACCATTCAACCTGTTGACCATAATTATTTTTAGAACTCCTCAGTTTTTCACAATTTGTATACAGTTAAACTTGTCTGCAGTTCACAAATTAATTACATGTGTCTGAGGCTTTTATGTTGTTCAGTCTGAATAACATCTGTAGTCTTGACTCAGGAAAGGGTCTTTCCCAGCAAAGACCAGGGAACTATATGCTTCTGTCATACTGCATGTGGAATGTAAGCAAGGACTTAGTACATGAGCTTAAAGAGGTCTAATTTTAGGGCTTTTGAATACATTTGCTTTTCTTCAGTTTGTTCTTTGTACTTGGTCTTCATTTCTGATAATAATCAGGCTTCTCACCTTCTTTCCTAAGCTCTGCTGTTACTTTGCTTTTATTGTTTTTTTTCCAGTGCCCCTCCCAGGAGGCTGTAGTTCTGTCATGAATACTGGTTGGTTAGTACAGTAGCAGATGAGATGGGCTGCAAACACTTGTAAACGTAATCGAAAGATTAAGGTTTATAGGTCAACAGAAATACGCACCCAGTTACTTCTGTGTCCCAAATAATGACCTAAATTGCACCCTTTATGTTATTGCAAACACAGTTAAATTAGAACCTTTATAAGGTTTTGGGCACAAATACTTAAATGTGACAAACACCAGCAGTCCTCTGTAATGTGGACATTTGTTCAGAGTCTCCACCTGTTTACAGTAATCAGTTTGGGATGCACTGTGTAGTATTAACAAGACAATTTCTACAGGCTTCAACTGTGGTTGTAAATACTCATCTGCAGAACCTGACCTTGGGGGCCTGACGATGAAAATAAACATGTAGAACTTGTGTATAATTACCTAATGTTATAAACCTCACATAAGGGTAGAAGGGGATGAATTATGTGCACTAAAATAATATTTAGAAGTTCAGATGTGAAAAAAAAAGAAATTATAACATTAGCAAATTTGAGTTCAAACCTGAGGAGAAGCAAAAAGCAACAACCTGATGAACAAAATATATGGTTATAAAATTATAAGTTATGACAGCAATTCTTGGAAGTGGTAATGTTTTACAATGAAAATATCAATAGAAATGTTATGGTTTGGGGAGAAGGATTCTTCTTAGAAATGTCTAATATTATTTTACTCTACACTTGTAAAATGAGGTAAAATAAAACCAAGTAGAGATGGGAATGAGGTTTGACAGAGTCAAAAGTAACTGTTAGAAATTGATTGGGAGGCAATGTTAAGTGATGCTACTGGCTCTTCTCCCCTCATCTTTACTCACCATTTCAGCCAGATATACACATTTCATTTATATACATTTATAGGCGTGTATTGTATGTATAAGTATATATGNAGAGTATGTGAGTATATATTTGCATGTATTTGTTGTACTGCTCAAACAGCTGAGTGACGAGAGCATCAACCAGGGTTTGAATGTGTGGTTATTCTCACTTCAGTGTTATGCGTTTGGTTTCTGGAAGCAGTCTGTCACAATTGCAGTTTGGTCCTTGACCTTCTATCACTTTTGGAGATGTGCCATACAGTCTTTGTTTACAGTAACAAGCATGGAAAAACTGACTTCCTGACAGTAATGCTGAAGTCTAAGTTGAAACCACTCACAGGTGAAAAAACATAGCTCTTCCACTTTGAACTTGTAACGTGTTTGATGTAAAATACCCATCTAAAACTGGGCAGCCAAGGAAAGGAAACCAGTCTTTTGCCCAAGACCAAATATTAACGGCCTTGTCAGCAGTTTCACTAAGGAGTTGGTTATAATGTTTTCTGTGTGTTTTTCCTTGAGGAGCATAAAATTTGAAATTACCCCCCACCCTTCCCCTTCCTCCAAAACTGGCTATTAAATTTTCATATAGGTGCGATATTAATTGACTGAGCAGGTCATGGACTTGTAGCTATTGTATGTGCAACTCTGGTCTCTGTGTAACCTCTTCATCACACAGCTTTCTCACAGGGAGGTAAAACACATTAGGGTGTGTAGGTTGGTTTGTATGAATCACAGAATTATTGACTAGTTTGGGTTGGAAGGGATCTTAAAGATCATCTAGTTTCAACCCCCTGTGCCATGGGTAGGGACACCTCCCACTAGACTGGGCCACTCAAAGTCCCATCCAGCCTGGCCTTGAACACCTTCAGGGATGGGGCATCCACAGCTTCTCTGGCCAACTTGTTCCAGTGCCTCACCACCCTCACAGTGAAGCACTGATAGACTGCACAACTTCCTCCTTTCCTGAAATTTGCATCACTTTTCCTAGTGTTCTATGTTCATTAATCCAATACTAATGACTATGAGAATTTTTAAGGAAATTAGAGCATTGGCATGAGGAACATTTGTGTTCAGGTTACATTCTCTTCTTGAAGTGCTGGTTTGCCTAACAAAGCAACATTTGAATTTTGGAGTCAAAATCAAGGTTGTGATACAGAATGAATGCAAATCTAATAGAAGATTTATGACACAGTTCAGTTGTCATGGTTTTGGTAATGTAGCTTAAGTGATGTGTTTTGTAGCAGTTGAATATTACAGAATTATGTCCTAGTAGTGTTTTTTTATGCTTTCAAGAAAATAAAAGGGAATTATAAGATCACTGGAAATTCAATGACAAGTGAGCTAGTGAAGCATTCCTATTTTACTACAAGTTGTACATTTTAACACATGCTCCCAAATACTTTTTTCAAATGTTATTTTATTTTTACATCAGTACAATAATTACAGTCTTCTACATTAACTTATGTCTCAACCTGTTTTGCACTGACATATACATTGTGCCAGTTGCTTTTGAACTGTGAGAAGAGTTTGGCCCCGGGACTAGCTTACCTATTAGAAACAGTTTTTAGTAAGTTAGAAGAAAAATGGAAATACTAACCTTAGAAAACTTTCACAAATACAGAGAAACTTGTATATTTTTCAGTGTTGTTTATAATTTGGTTGGATTTACTTCAATGTATCACATTCTGCTCAGTTAATTGCCCTATTTCTGCTCCTGCCCAGGAGTGCTGCTGAAGTCTTCTTTCTCACACAAGCAGTTTGCAGAGTTCCAACAGGACAAGGCTTAAGTTATGTAGACAGTCTTTTAAAGTATGTAGGCATTTTCTAGCATCCAACAATCAAACATGAGTGAATATAGAGAAAACGTCCCTCAAATTTTAAAGATAGCATTTGCATTCACACTGGAAACAGATTCTCAAATATGATTAAAGAGATGGCAAATGCAAGCATGTGTGGCCAGTGCTGAAATACCCGAAAATTTGAGAGGGTAATTGCAGTAAACTGTCCATCACACATCCATAGAAAATCAAATTAACTTGGGAAATTTTTCTAAGAGTAGTATTCAATAATCAGTGAATTCAAATAAATTGTTCTGGTTTCAGATGACCGTAAGAGAAAAGTGCAGAACTGTGGTGCTTTATCAGTTTCTTGTCATGAATATCTCTATGCTGAAAATACAGAAACAACATTTCCCTATTTTTTTCACATGTATTCACTTAGATGGTTTAGGCAGATTCTAGTGTATTTTACTGAAAATTGTACTAAAAAGGTAGAAATGTGGTTATTTTTTAACTGTTTGTAAAACTAAAGTGTGTCTTTCTTTATGAGGAGGTAGTTAGATCTCCATTCCAGACACCCTACCGTTTAGCAAGGAGATGTCTGAAGGTGGCTTTGAAGAAGCCCATCAAGTAGCAAAGGAAGTTTAGCTGTGGTCACAGAAAACTCCTCAGAAGATATCTTACCTTACTGAAGAGGTAAAATGCAGATAAACTGCTTTTGGGACTTGAGCTCTCAGATGACGTTGACATAAGTGTCTCTAAGCTGTGGCAGTGTGTGTTTAGCCATACCCTGTGGTCACTAAACTTCTGCTGGTATTTTGTGTGACGCATAGGGCTCTTCATGCCCTGGCCAGTAGCCAGCATGGCTCAGAACCTATGTGCAGCTCTGTGGTTTTTGCTCGCTGACATATGTTTGTTTTGATTTGAGTCCATAAGGTTTGCACGCTTGAGGTTCACTTCGAGGTTTCAAGTTCAGTGAAACGTCAAGTTTTGCCTGGCTTTTGGGTTGAAACCTCAAGCCTAATGATAATTCTTTCTCCATCTGCAGATGACAGAGGGAAAGGTCATCGAAAATTGAACCCCAAAGCTTGATTGTTGCTGAGAACCATCAAGTATTCAACTGGACCATTTCTTGCGATTATATGTTCCAATCAAATTAGCAACTCCACATTTTACTGATATACACAAGTGCGCTAGTGGCATTCTGCTCTTATTGAAACCATAGCATTTTTCCAAGTTTCTGTTATTTTTCAGTTCCTACTTCCTAGGTAGCACTGTTTAGTGCTACTCAGGGGTGGCAGCTTTTGCGTATAAAAAGGAAAAACTTAAATTTATGGTTGGTTCTGTTTTTCATGCCCAGTCTCTGCAGCGCCTTTGCTAAGCTTAATCAAGGTGAAGTTGTGCTTCCTTTGACTTCAGGGACTAAGACCCAAAGTGGAACTCTTCCCAAAAGGAAAAGCTGACACCCTAAAGGTTTTATTCTCCAAACACAAAGTTTTGTTTTCAATGACGTTTACATCACAGTTGCAGGGATCCATGTTGCACTGGAGTACTGTACCAAACAGAAAATTAGCCATATGAAGAAGTATGTGGTTCAAAGGCATCTGAAAATTCCTCTCCAAAATTCAGTATCCTTTAAGCCCTCAAGAATTAAGATTATTTTGGACTTTCTGTATATTGCTCTGACTCTTCATGTTCATCAAGAGTCTACTCAGCTTCTGAATCTTTTCTCTGAAGGCTGTCCCCTGTGGACAGTTATATCAAAGCCAAGGTAGCCCATGTATCCCTAAGGCAGCACAAAGCTGCACTAATATGGAGCAGGATTTGTGATCAAATATTTGAGAACAGGTCTTCAAATCCTGGCACCATATTTGTTTTGGGAAAATTTTTAGTGATGACTTGTCAAGGCAGCATCCAAAACAATCCCAGTTCTTTCCATGTGTTTCAGCCTAAAAGCTTTCATGTGAACACAAGCAGTAATGATCTCAACCCGAAATTCTTACCTGTACCTGCAGCTGCTCTCTTTGGACAACTTCCGAGTTCTTCATTCTCTGGAGGAGGAGAAAATATGCTCTGGAGCTAAACTGAGAAAGTCATATTAGACAGGTTAATTTAGAGTCTGCTGGTGAATTACTTTGAGAGCTAACGACATTTAACAGAGTAAAGTACCTATGTTGCAGAGCTGAAGAGGGAAGCCATGCTGTTAACAAAGAGCTTAGTGGGGAGTTTATCTGAAGCACTATGTTCATAAGGCTGTCTCTCACATAAAGTCTTTCTTCATCTAAACCTTTTTACACTTCTGAGGGAATTATGACTGGTCTTTCTCTTTGCAATTCTTGCCTCTTCCCCTTCCTCCCTCTTCATTGACACCAAGCATGGCTGTGTATACCAGGATTTTCCTTAAAGGAACATACGTTGTGCACTTGCATAGGAGCTTTTTCACAAGATTGTGGATATATATTTATAGATATTCTAGGGCCAATTTTCCAGGTCTGATTGAAAAATATGTCTTGTTTATTCTGAATGAACCAACATCCTCCAGGTACCCTGTTGGTTCAGCCCTAATTCCAACTTGTGAGTGTAGTTCAGGTTTCACATCCAAGTGATCTTTGGGTTTTCTCCTGTTTCTCATGGGTAACACCTGGTAGAACACTGGAATTGTTATCAGGGTGTTCACTAGCATTCTACTGATTTGCTTAATAGTTGAAATGGAAGCATCTGGAGATTAAATGATAATCATGTGGTAACAATTTGGAGGTGCTACTAATTTGAGCTGAACTTGGTTAAATTCATATGAAAAGTCCCTTCACTCCTCAGTGCCCTCCCTCTGCTTTCAGTAGCAGATCTAGGAAAATATATGCAATTCAGTGGTACACTGAAGGCTGCCTGTATAAGAAATACAGAATGAACATTTATTTCCTGCACATTTATTTTCCCAGGGAGGGAGGTCAGCACTGGAAGAGGTTATGGAATCTCCATCTCTCAGAGTTTTCAGGATGAAGTTGCAACTGACCTGATGTAGTGTGAATGATATCCAGGGGTTTCAGTAAGTTTCCTCCAGATGACCCTTCCAACATATCTCTGATTCTAAGTCAGAACAGATAAATGAGCTACTGGTATCAGGTGGGAAAGGTCATCAATTCATAGAGTCATGAACTGCTGCAGCTCTGTCTTAGAAACTAATGAGAGCAGAGTAGAAGCCATTCAGAGCAATGCTGATATAATTGTTTTACGTTAAAAACAATGGGATTGGTCACCAGGACAGTTTCTCTCATCCTGTAATCCAAAGCCCTGAAGATACGTATTTTGCTGCACTCAGTTTCTGCCGCAGTAATGTTTATATTTTGGACTGAGAAAGTCATCCATAACCTGGATTCTCCATATTAGCTGACATTGCATCTGAAAGTACAGTATTATATTGATTAGCTATAGTCAGAGTTTGGGTATATCTCTATCATTTTCCATCAAAGACTTGCCAGTGCTGAAATTATTAACCCCACAGGTGAAAATGCTCTCAGGTGACTGTGGTAATCTTGTGATTTCTGTACATGCAGTCCTGCACCTGTCCTGAATACTAGCAGCATGCTGAGGCTGAATGCTACTACTGGATTTTACGTGGAATTTAGGCAACTCCTAGGTGCAGCCCATTGCAAAACCTCTTTCTGAGAGGAGCCAATGAGAACAAGCTACAACTGCCTCGTGCAAATTTTTGCAATCTGCTACTGCGTGAACAGTTGGGAAGGTTGAAATCAGCACAAAAGAGCACTCGGGTTTTGCTCCGATTGTGCTTCCCTGTGTAAGGGCTAAGCATGTCTCTTCTGGGGAAATTCTGTGCTTGATCTCCATTATGTAACTTCAGAGATTGCAATGGGATCCTGTGCAAAGCAGTGGTGTGGATTCACGGCAGCTCTCTTCCTACATTTCCCCGACACCGTGTACAGTTTCAGTGTAAAGAGCCAGGGAGCGCAGCGTTGTGAGGTGGTGCCCAGCTTTTGCAAACAAAGGGGACGGAAGACTCTGTGCCACCTGCTCTGTCACTTGAACAAATGTTAGGCATAAAACAAGCTACAAAGCGCTAACTGTTTGTTGGATGATAACTTTGTGAGCAGCAATTCCATTGATCATCAAGGTCAGCTTTTCTGCTTTTGTTTCTCGAGCGAACCAGTCCCTCGGTTCCATGCTCCTATAGGCAAGATGGTAAAGCAGCCAAGGATGTTAACTGCTTGGTGCCCTGACAGTAATCAGCATTGCGAAGCTGCACGCTCTCATTTGGGGGCTGCCAGAGGTGTCCAGATGTTTCTGCGTTAAGCAGGGTGGCACAACACCTCTGCAGGAATTGGCAGGCAAGGATGTTTGCTTCTTGGCTTGGACTTAAAGCTTTTGAGTCGGCAGTGTGAGGAAAAGGTTCCCGCCATCCGCAAACCAGAGAGAGCCCTGTTGTGTCCATACATGAGGAAAAAACTCTTCTGCTCATTTTTTCCTGATTATTTTGTGGACAGTGCATTTACTAAAATTACCAGTTAAGGAAACGGTGAATGCCTCTGTGTTTCTTGCTGCAGTTCCTCATTGAGTGTGGGGCTGAGTGGGAAAAGGAGTAGTCCTGGCAAACAGCTTATTAGTCTCAAATAAATTATTCAGAATGCAGGTTTGGATACAGATTGCAGGGAACGATAATGGAGATGGTTTCTGAGTCTGTTCATGTTAGAGAGACATGGACTATGCTTTTCAGGAATTCACTTAAGTGCCATGAGTTTAGAATAACGTAGCCTGGAAGTAATATTGCTGCCATCCAGCTAGTGTCTGTGGAACAGCATTCTCCTGCCTCCTGAAGCATTGGCATTGAAGATGGATAGATATGGCACTATTTATATTTTGGGCTGTTTGGTTCGGGTTTTTTTTTTGGTTTTTTTTTTTAAACGAAATTCATTCTAACCACTAGAGAGGGGCATGTTTTGGTCGAGATATTTTCCCTCCCCCTCCGAGTGAAATAGTGGACCACATCAGCATCCGATTTGGGTGCGTCATGTGGTTTCTCATGTGATGCTGGTCTCACTGCGCTTTGGAGAGTGAGCCTTTGTGACTCCGCACTCTTGGACAGTAGCATCCAGCAACATAGGATACTCTGGGGAGGGAAAGGAAAAGAGGCAGCCTCGAAAGCCCAGAAAAATAAAGTTACGACAATTTGTTATAGTTATTGTTTCTTCTTAATTGTTTTGGCTTTTCTTTTTAATTCTGGGTCTTCCCTTTTCTCCGTTCCTGCAGGCATAAAGCTGCACCGTTCGGAAGAAACAAGACTGTCTTTCCTCACAGCTACGATGCTGCACCGCTTTCGTCAGAGCCTGCTTTTCCCTCCATTTACCTGGGCGGCTGCTGCTCGTTCTGCTGCTGCTGGGGCTGCTGCAGTCTTGCTGCCTGCTCTTCACCCTGGCTTGGCTGACTCGAAATTCTCTCATCTGCACATTGCTAAGGAAGAAGAGCGATGGAGCCGCATATTTTTTTTATTGGTTCTGGAAGCCAAGGGTTGCAATATGTGACGATTTTGGGGTTTTCTGTGGCGCGGGGGAGGGAGGAGAAAGGAAGGGTGTTAATCTAGGATAGGGTGGGTGAAAGCTTAAAGAAATTTTATGTAAAGTAATCCAGTGCTCGACAAGGACATCAGCAACAAGAATCCAGCCTCTGCTGCTCCAGAGGATTAACATGAGGAAGTCACAGTGCTGCAGTCGGGTTTCACCTCAGTGTTGTGCTGGAGATGGATAAATAAGGTATTGGTTGCATCTGCCTGTTAAGGCAAAGCCAAGGGAGAAGGAGAGAGCGTGCAAATGCAAACGCAAAGGAAGAAGAAATGCTACGTGCCGTTTGTCTGTTTCTGTGGATTCTCACTGCAGAGAGGATGGCTTGATTAACAAAGCAATGTATGGACGGAGGGACTGTAAATCGTAGCTTGAGCACTGCTGGTGCTGTCAGGGAGTGAACTGATGAGTTAGGTGGCTGCAGGAATATCCCCAGGGAGAACAGCAGCCTTGCACTCTGTGTGTATGTCTGTGTATGTACGTGCTTTTGTGTGTGTGTGAACATGTATAGAACAGAAAGAGACATTTCTGACCAATTTACAGAGGACGTTTATCAGTTTGCTGGGTCTGACTTGATTGCAGCTTGTATTTTCAGCTCTAGCTCTACATCCATTTCCTGACTGAGGTGGCACTTTGTGAAAACAGATGGTAGGCAGTATTCTTTTAAGAAATGTGAAAGCAGATCCTTTCCTCTTAACACCTTGAAGCACTGAGTCTTCTGCACTGTGCTGAGACAAACCGTGGGGTTTCTTTTTCTCCCATCCTAAAATCTCTATAAACACAGCTGTATTCAGTATGGTGAAAAATTCTATACTGTAAATAGAAATATGATCAATCTAATCAAAATAAATGCATCCCAGATGACTTCTAGACCAGCTGGCTACCACAGTCATCAGATGACTAAATCCTCAACTGAGTATTTGTATTCAGTGTTATACTTGCATATTTTTCTTTTTCCTTTCTTTTTCTTTGATTTTCAAAATCAGCCTCTAATTGAAAAGGATTCTTCACATATTGAGAAAAGGCAATGCTTGCACTTGGCAATTGATTTCTGTGAAATGTACCTGGGTGTATTTTATATTGCGGAACCAGCTTGGGGTCGTTTTAGAGCAGGTAGACTTGTCACAGTACAGGCATGTTTCATTTGGTTGGTAGCTCAGCTTGGCCATATCTGAACAACACAGAAACAGGGGAAACAAGTGCTGCACTCAGCTAGCAGGGCTTGGCATGTATTCTAGCAGCTGCCTACTGAGAAAGAAGGGGTTTTTTCCTTTCCTTTTTTCCCCCTTTTATATAAAGCCATAGACCATAATGTCATCCTAATATGTGTATGAGGGGATTTCCCAATAGTCATGGTGAGCTACCCTGCAAGACGCCTGTCTGGTCCTTCCACTATTTGTTCCCCAGCCTACAAAGGCAGCCCTGTGTGTTGAATTGTATTTAGCCAGCTGTTGGATAACATTCTTGTGCTGGGGGCTAAGGAGTCTTATTACTCCCAAACTGTAGTTTTCTGCTTGCTTAAAGAAAAATAACTTTGACAATATAGCAGGCTCTGCAAAGGAGTTTGTGCCACTCGTACCTCTCTGAATCTGTTTTATGCTTCTAACTCAGGCAGTTTAAAGCAAGGAGGGAGGAGGAGACACTGAACTCACAGCTTCAAAGCTGCAGAGATGAGCAAAATGTCAGCAGCTTGTAATTAGGAGCCCAAGGTTACGTCAGTGACTGTATCTCTCCAAGAATTGCTGTGTGATGTGTGCCACAAAGCAAAGGAAGACTCTCATAACCTGGTTAACAAGCCTGGCTCAAACAAGAAAGAGCAAAATGGATTAATGAATCTGCTGTGTTCCTAAGTCAGATGTGGATGGATTGCATGCACAAGGTTTGCTGAATTCTGCAGCAGTGAAGACTGAATTATGGCACGCGTTCACGAAAAGTGCAAATCCTTCAGGAAAAAATGCAGATGAACAATCTGTCCTTGAAAATGTCTTTCCTAGCTCCATCCTGTACAGGCAGCTCCATGAGATGGAGGCATGCTCTGAAGGAAGAAACGGGCGAGCTGCACAAAGGTGTTTAAAAGGAAGGGTGAAATTAAACACAAAGCAAGCCTGCTGAAATTCTGTTCTGGCATTACAGATTTGATACTGAAATACCACCCCAGAGGAGACCGGCTGGGCTCTGGTGTGGTTTATATTAAGGCTTCTCTGGTTAAGAGCGAGGGGGGAGGGACAGGGCTTCCTGCAGCATCTTGCAGCCATGCAGAAATCCCCAGGGCTGTGGGAAGCAGGGGGGATGGACATACTCTTAAAGACACATGCACAAATCCTGCCAAGGGCTTTTCTGACCTCTGCAATTATTTCTAGGGCTGTGAAGGCAACTCGGCAGTGCTTAAGCAGTGAGATTGAAGGGGGTGTTTTATCCGCTGCGAGTGGCCTTTATCTGTGTCATGGCTGGGAGATGTTTATAAGGCTTTTATCAATACCCCTCCACCACATCCAGCATGCATGTCTGTCACTGTTCCCAAAGACCAGTTACTGGAGGTCTGGTGTGGTTCCCTGCTCCCAGCAGAAGTCACTTGCTGTTCAGCTCTGCTGTACTTGCTCTTTAATTTACCAGGATAGGTAGATTGTATTATGCAAACAGTGGGGGTGAGTGGTTTTTGGTTTGGTTTTGGTTTGGGTTTTTTTTTTGTTTCCCTGGCATTTTAGNTTTTTTTTTTTTTTTATGGACTGTGAACACAAACTTGTAGGAGGAGGTGACTGTATATTAAACCAATAGCTCTTTGAATTGTGTGTAGTATAATTTAAGTATACTTACTTTAATTAATGGAAGGTTACAAAAGCTGGCATTGTCTGGGGCTGTTTAATTTACATCTTAGGTTTAGTCAATGAGCATAACCTGCCTGATTAGAATAGTGTATTCTGCACAGCCAACAGGGTGGAAGGCATTATTTTGTTTGTGTTAGTTCAAACAGCTGGTCATTAATGCAGGCTCCATCTCCAGAGTGAAGTGCTAGTGGACATGAATGGCTGCCTGATTAATGCTGCCCCTCGACGGGTCCTTCATCCAGCAGCGATGCTTGCAGCAGAATAATGCAGCGGGATTTGATTGCGCTCTAACAGGGTAGTGTGTCATTGTGTCACCAAGCGATCGAGGTTATTATGGGCTAGGGCAGACAGACGGGACAGTGGGGTTACTAGACCGTGGCATTTTTAGAAATGCAGGGCTGACCTACTTAGAGTTATTCTTGCTGGCTGGCAGCTGCCTGGTGCGGGGCTCCCCCGGATAGGCTGCGGCTGTTGCTAGGGGGAATTAGCATGAATTTTTCCACATACAGACTCAGTGATTGAATGATAAAAGCTGACTGGAATTAAAGAGATTCGGTTCAGTATTATGCAGATTTATCTCCCTCTTTTTTTTTTTTTCTGTCTGTCAAATGTATAAAAAGGAGCAGAAAACAGTTTGTTTCCATTTATTTTTGACCTATTTTTTTTTTTTCCAGGGGAGGGCAGAAGTGTTGTGAATTTTTGGTCATAATTTATTATTTAGGCCATTGAAATAATATGATAGTGGGCATCCATCTTTAATGTATGGAAGATTAAAAAGCTGCCTCTCTGGAAGGGAACAAAATGAATATATTTTGTGTTCTGGTCAGGGTGCCACCTCTTTTTATTTGAAGCCATGTCAGATTCTTTCGTCTGGAAAGGGGAAACATACACCAGGTTTTATTGCATAACATTACTCTTAGCTATTTTTAGCTATCTGTATTTCAAAAAATTAGTCCTCTTTATGCTAGTGGATGAAATTAATCCCCAGGCTATGCCTCATGTATGTGGAGACAGATGCCCAGGGTAGCTGCAGTGTTGTGTGTCATGTTCATCTGAAAAAGTGTTTACATTCTGCAGGCTTATCAGCACTGCATACCTAGCAGAATGCTGATGTCTGACATGTAATCAGATCAATTAGAGAACTCTTCTGGATTTCGGAGTATTTTTCAGGCTCTGGTTTGAAGTTTCATTCTCTAGATGGCCTTCTTTTATTTATCTACATTTGCCTAAAACAGTGTTATCTTTTCAGAGAACTCTGTGCTCCTTTAGGAAACAAGTAAAAACAATACTCAGTGAAGAATCCTTTGATGTAATTATGAATATATCCTTTGTTGTTATCACTAATTATAGAAGATCTTTGTTTAAACTGCTATTTCCCTCTGTGACCTTTTACCATGCAAAGAAGTTCCAATTTAGTGCTTAAAATATTAAGTTAAATTTTCATGGCAATGCATCATGATATCACACTCAAAGAAGTGGGAATTTTCAAAATATGAGATAGTGGGGGATGGGACAGAAGGACCCACATGTCTTTGGAATTGCAAAATGAAAAATGTGACTTGGTTCTGCAAACACTTTCTGAAACAGTTTAATTTTAAATATTTGGATGAATGAGATACCTTTTAGAGGGATGTGAAGAGCTTGCACATCTGAGGTACCTTTTAGAGGAGTGTGGGCTGCCTGTGCATGTCTCTGGACAGCCAGCTGCTTCCCTGGAACCAGAGCTGTCCTGCCTTGGCCCCTGGAATTTATTGGGAAGGTATTAAAAAAAAAAATGAAACCAGAAATGGAGACATGAATTTGAATGCATTTTGTGGCTGAGGCAAAGCATTCAGTTCCTACAGAGTTGAATTTCCTATGTCTTTTTCCTGGCATTGATTCATTACTGAAACTCACACCATTTCATTTTCTGCTTCTTCCTGACAATCTAATGGAGTGACAGATTTTTAGAGAAGTGAAAGTGAGGAGGGGTACTAGTTGACGTCCAGTAATTGTGTTTGCCTTGTCTGTCCTTGGAGGTTACTCCAGAAAGTTTTGATCCCACTTCCCTCAGCAGTATTCTCTTGATCAAAATCTGATGTCCTGCTCTACTTTCCTGCAGGATGCTAGACAACAGACAGCCTTTGTCTACCATTGTCTCTTGAGGGTTCTTGCCCTTGTTGGTTATAGCCAGTTGTAGTTTTGTTCAGTTCACCTGGGATATTAGCTGACTTGGGCTTCAGCAAAACAAAGTAAACATGCAATACTATATCAATACAGAAAACCATTTTCTAGGAAAAAAAAAATTGAGTGTTACCTTATTTTGGTATATTGGTGCTAAAAAAGAGGGAGTTCAAAGAAAAGCAACAAACAAGATAAAGCATATACTCTTGGAAAAGAATTGTGTCCTTGCTGTTTATCTGGATTTCAACCCAGTGATTGTTTATAACAAACATCAAATCAGACAGTTTAGCAAACCATCAAGTGACATATTAAATGTAAAAAATGTAGTGCACTAGAAGTTGTATTCAATGTAAAGTTACCCTGCTGAAAGTCTCTTCAATGAAAATTATTCCAAACAATTGACTCTGTGAATGATGTGATCATAATACTTTGGGTAATTATGAGTAGCAGAAACACAGAATTAATGAAACAAACTGAAAATCTGAGCTCTGTGTGTGTGTGTGTATAATGCATAAGAAACAGGACACCAGAGGAGTTTGAAATATATGTCCGTGTTGAAAATATTGTCAGTTGTGCACATTCTTTTGAAAAACCCATGTTAATCACTTTGTGATGATCTCCTCTGAGGTTTCTATTCTTGCTACAACTCACACCTCCTACCTTGAAGTTTCTTACCTACAAAAGATTACGTTGTATTTTTCAACATTCTTGTACCATGGTCTCTCCTGTGAGCTATGAAAGATCTATTATGCTGACTTTCATGCTCTAGGGTGGCTAAGTGAATGCTGATTTACTGGGAGCATATGCAGGCAATATTTTTTTTTTCCCATCAAAATACCCAGAATCCTGCCTGCACTTGCAGCTGTGAGGTGGCTGTACTGCTTGGTATATTCCTGACATCAAAGTCTTGGCCAGTCATGGATTTGCTGAGCATTTTGTGATTTTATGGCAACTTTCTGTTTTTCTGAAAATGATCACAGGGTACAGGATATCGAGCAACCCATCTAGATTCCCATGCCACAAGGAGTGAGTTGACTCCCAGCCTTCACCTCCTGCAGGGCCATACAGATCTGTTCTTCTTTAGCAAATGTGTTTCAGTTCCGATTTCAAACCAAAAGTACAAGGAATTGTCTCATATTTCTTAAAAGACTGGCAGTTAGCACATTCCTTTTATTGCAATGCACTAGGGACTACAAATGTTTAACAAATTAAAATAATCCTTACAAGATTTTTTTTTCTGTGATCCATTAACATGGAAACATTCTGTAACAAATGCTCCTGTAACAGCCAGGAGCAGCATTACTGTGTCTCCCACATTCCTGCTCTTCCTGCATCCATGCGTGTGTGAGCCTGTGCACTCAGAATTGCTGCATACATGGAGTGTGTGGGTGCATATACAAGACACAAGCATAACTTACACAAACACAGCACTGAAGCACATAGCATGTAATCACAGTTGTCTCAGTGTAGCATCAAGGCCTGTGCCTCTAGATATATGATGTTGTTTTTTCTAGGATGAAAGGTGTCTTGACGTGAAATGTAGGCAGCTCTGGTGGGTAGCACCAGCCATTGTGTTAATGCCATCATCCCATTCAACACTAACAACGAC
>WEKY01056337.1:9160-40986 GCA_013390045.1 Picathartes gymnocephalus | reverse complement strand
AATCTCTCACATCTGCCCATACATTTTACTTTGGCAACAGACTTAAACAGACTGTGTTAAAAACATGATTGACAAAAAAATTGTGAGAAATAAGCCCAGCATCAGTGACTACTTTTCTAGCAAGGCCAGAAAATATTTTAAAACCAAAATTAAAAATCCTGAAGTGGTTTTCAAAATAAAAAGATTAAAGTTTAGTCACCACATATTTGTGCATGTTTTATAAGACTCATGTACTCTGAGAATAAAGACTTCTGGCTTGTATGGAGGTTATTAGCTCATCTCCACTGTTATTTGCCAGAATTTTATTAGTTCAATGGAAAATCCATTTAGCTCCACTGAAAAACAAATGCATTTCTGCTGATACTTTTCAAGTGGTCCATTTAGCTCATAGCCTATCTAACTCCTCTGCCAAAAGCTGTCTTTTGGTTAAAGGAGATGGAGCTTAAGCAGCACATGATTAAAAAATGTTCAAACATGGAGTCTTTCAGCAGTCCAGCACTTCCTGGGATAGATCTCTCAGGCTTGCTGGGAAGTAAGGACCACTACTGCAGCAGTCATCACACATAGATTCAAAAAAGAGCAAATCTAATATAAGATTTAATGGAGTTCACAATGTGTGAAAGGATTCAGGACTTGTAAAATGAAAATATACATGGGAAAAGAAGTAAGCCCCATTAAAAATATATATTTATGATAAGTATTCATATTTGCACTAGTATTACTCTGTAATTCTCTGCTTCTTGAGTTGTCAGGACAAAAAATGCATGTGGAAAAAGGGATTACTGTGAAAATTTTTGCTGAACTATTTCAGAAAGAAAAGTCAACCTTGTGCTTTCAGCAAGTTGTTTTACCAATCCTACTTCTCCAGCTAACAAAATTATTGATTTCAACAAAGGTTCTCCTTAAAACTTCCATTTAATTTTAGTCAGCATATTCAAATGCACTAAGTCTGTAATTACAATTTGGGATGCTACTCTTTGCTCTACTATACTTGCAAAGATAAGTAACACTATATAGTTAACTAGGGTTTTTCTGATTTAGAAAACATGCTTCAAACTATTGTAACGAATAGATTGTTTTGTTAAATGAGAGAGATTAAAGTGATATGCAGTCAGATGCAACATTGGAACATGATGAATAATGGATGTTTTAGAAGGGCCAAGTTCATTCTAATGACATATAAGTAGAAAGACATTTTAAAGCAGTTCAGTCATCAGAACTGCTGCTCATTAACATGTTCACAGGATTATCATGCATTATGTGAATAGCCCTAAGTAGTTCATCAAATAATTTATGTTTCAATGTTGTTACAAGCTATTTCCACATGAGCAGATGTGGCCCTTCATGAGAAAATAGAGAAAAACATAATTTAATCAAAGGTTCTGCGATCAAGCTGGAATGAATACATTTTGTCTAATTCACCACCAGCATGAATGTAGACCAGTTCGTCGAAGCCAACAGAGTGTCATCTCCTCATATCAGCAGCAAATTACTTCTATGGGTTGAAAATTAAGCACAGCTCGAACTTTTTAACATAGGAGGAGGAGTATCTTCATCCAACACTGGCCAGTGATCAGCCAGCGCCCAGCCTGCCCTGCAGCAACAAAGGGCTGGTAGCTCTTCCCTGGTCCCTGGCAGGGTCAGACACCCTGAGAGTCCCTTTCTTCTTCCCAGGAGAAGAAAAGAGGCTGGTAGGAAACTTTTAGTCTTGATTCCCTCTCCACAAAAGAGATCTTTCTCATTTCCTATCAGTCATCCCTTGTCAGCATAAGGCAGCAAGCCAACTGATGGTCAGCTTCATTGTAACCTCCAAGTCAAGTGGCTTTTTTGGGGAGGATAACCCACAGCTCCTGCCTCTGTGACAAGTGACAGCAGCAGGTCTGAGATGTGCTTTCCTCCTTCGCAATCAGTCTCTCACAAGCTGAGAGAACTCTGTCAAACTGTCTCAACAAAGCTGTTTGCTACTCTACCTGCAATGACAGAAAACATAAATCCACAAAAATAAAGCATTTCTTCCAAAGCATGAGAAATTTTGGGAAATGATAGAAATTGTAGTATTAGAAAAAGATTTTATACAAACAAAAAACAAAAAGAAGGATTAGCTTTGCTAATTATCTTCTGGTAATTTATTTAGATATCATATATGTGAGCATATATATCTGCACATAATAATGTTGAAGACACTTGATTGAATAATTCCATGTGGGCTGGGGTTTTTTTCCATTAAAAGAATACTGTAGTATTTTGCAAAAACTTCAAAAACAAACATTCTTTTCAAACAACTTTTTACAAAAAATACTGAAGAAACTTCCAGATGGTTGTCTATTTGGAAAACTATTTGGCAATCACGTAAATAAGCAGACTAGTGAAGAGACAATGTCTGAGCTGTATTTCTGGTGACACACAGATAATTCAAGGTGAGATTAAATGATGCAGAGAAAGAGTTTGAGTTTTTTTCATCATCATCCCAGATAGTTAACTGCAATCTTTTGGCTCAGTCTGAAGTATAAAGTTCTGTAACATCATTGATTGCAGCAGCAGCAAAAGCAATGGTTTTAGCTAACCTAAGGGAACAATAAAATACAGTGGTGGAACATGAAATTCATTTAACTGAAGCCAGATTTATTGGTGATGGAGCTGAGGGCTGACCATTGCTCCCAGAAGCACAGGTGGACGATTTTTTTCTTGCATTAAGACTTTACCAGATGCATTCTGATTTATCAAAACTTACTTTTTTTTTCTCGTCCCACTTACCAAGCACGCTAGACATTCATTTTAAATTACCTACTTGAAGAAATTTATCATATATCTCTTACTACATCTTTGCAGGCTTCCCCAGAGAAAAGAGCAAGAAAAATGAAAGAACATTTTATAAGACAAACAGAGAGGAAGCCTCCAAGAAAAAGAAGCAGCTGAAAGAATGATAGGAAGTATCAACTCGCTGCTGCAGACAATGGGGTCTGCAGAGTGTGTATTCATCAGGATATGCTTTGAGAAGAACTGGGAAAGAAAAAGGTCAGTTTGTGGAAACAGGAAAGGAATCATTAAGAGAGCCTTGTATAACTATGACCTTTAAAAAAATGTTATGCTAAAAAGAAAAATCAGTTAAAAGTTAGGTTCTGAGATACATTTTATCAATACCATACTTAAGGTCTTTCATTCTTTTGTGCAGCAGAACCTTGACAATCCTCAGTGGTAACTACTGCACTTTTGCCATTTACTGCAACACATGCCAATTACTGAACCACATGTAAAATAACCACTTCTTTTACTCTCTCACACATCATAAACTTTTAAGGATTTCATAGGATCCTTCCTATTCTGATAATACCTCAATTTGCAGTTTCACTCCTAAGACTTCAGACAATTCACAAAGAATATTACAACATTCTGTAATCATAACATGAGAGAACACAAAGTAAAAATAAATATTTGGATTACTATGTGCTTAATTCTAGTGTCTGCAATACATCAGGTAAAAAGCTGTAGGCTTTCTGAGCAGCACACAAGAGCCAGAATACGGCATCATCATACCCCTCTGTGTTACTGCCATTACAATTAGCTAACCCAAAATAGATCAAGCTGCTTATGGGAATCATGCTGCTCCACATACACAGAAGTCCTTCCCCTTTTTTTACTTTGCTACTGCTGTATTTTCCACAGGTTGCTACATTTGGCGGAGGCTTCACGGACTTCTTTAGAAAGCCCTCCCCATCACTTTCAGTTCCTTCTTTCTTTTGCCCTTCTCTTAAAAATCCTTAGCTATGTCCCAGGCGAGAGAAGACATAATCAGAGTGATGCAATCACACATGGGGACATGCAGGTCTACAGGACATTTCTGGGGATTCAGGTAAACCCCATGTGGACAGGTCACTGTGCCCGAACGGCACAGCCCCCTTGACCAGTTCCCAGTGCAATACCTAGCTAAGGAAATACAACCTTAGGAAATACAGGAAATAGAACTGTTACTGCTGTGTTAAAGCTGGTGGATAAAAACAACTGATACATTTTAAAGCCTTCTCTAGAAGTGTTAAAGAGGTTACTTTGATTAAAAACTCCGGCTAGATAGTTTTTGTTTGTTTTCTATCAATTTCCCCAGATGTTGGCTGCTGCACATCATCATTGAAATATTAAAGTGAATGTTTTCGCCAAAGAAGCCTCCAGAAATAATATAGTCTGTCCTCATTTAAAATCAGGGCCAAGTTTTCAGTTAGGTTGGTTTCTTCAGTCCTTGTCCTGTCAATTTTTATTCTGGCATGCAGATTTTACTACATCTCTTTGAGTAACCACAAACCCTCTAATTTCTCCTCTTTATTTCCCTTGCTCTGTATATCCTGTACAAGCTCTTGAGATGAGTTCAGCCCAGCACTGCATTAATCACATAAGCATCGTGAGAAACAGTTTTAAGGAGAGATTTGAAGGTGGGTAACACATTAATTCTGCAGAAGTTCACATCCTGCCCAAGCACAAACTGCAGCATAAATGGAACATAACTGTTGTTAGTCAGGAGTTTAGTAAGAGATTTAAAGAACGCCCATATCACAGGCTAATCAGAAACAAGAATCTTAACACTTTGGCAACAAGTAAGGCAGGTTAGATGTGATAAGGATACAATGTTAAAGAGGCAGAAAGAGCAGAAAAGTAACTTGACTGTTACGACAGTCGAGCTTTTAGCAGACTTTTAAAGATGACGTACTGAAGATCATTCTCTGCTGAAGTTAAGACTGTTGGAAGAATTTTGGCAGGAGTCATGAGGTGATACGTCTCACGGAGGTTACTGGCAGTCCAGCCCTGGTGCCAACTGCATATCTGAGGCTGGTCCCCCATGAGCTGGCTGAGACAGCCTAACACTTCTGCTACCCTTTCCTTCCTCTCAGCTAGGCTCTTCTTCTGCTGGCTTGGTGAGCTCAGCCAGGCATCAGACCAGATGTAGTGCAAGGATGGAGGCAGGACCAAGTACCCAAGGCCAAGGACAGCAGAAAGCAACAAACTGCTAGATCAGCTCAGTTGTTGCAAGGTATGTCCCCCTAAGCATCTCTCTTTTGTGCAAGCTGCCTCTGAATTAAAACCATAAAAGAGCTGAGCCTCTCACAGATGCTTCCCTCCAGATGTCCCAGCAGACAAAGCACCCCATGTAGTGCAGGTGCTCCCATGTGCTCGCATACAGCAGACACTGCTCAGCCATTCGTGAACTACCTGCATCCTAGGTCTCCACAGTACTTGTAAAAAGTCATAGTGGAAATCTAGAGAGCCTAACACAGCCAGCAAGAGCTGCTTGCTTAAAAGACTTGAATGAGTGTGCAAGGATTGCGCAGAGAGGTTGATATGAGGTACAGAACTCTGCAGTACCCCCATGGTACTGAGCAAGGAGATGGTCTCTAAAGAATACAGCAAAAAAGCTGTCACCAGAGTAGAGAAAACAAACAGAAGAGTACAGGAATATTAGATACAGACAGCATTAGGAGAACCTCAGTAACAATCTTACAGTGCAGAACTGATTGCCAAGAATGCTCCTGTCCCCAAATGGGAGGAAACTTGAAAAAAAAATCCCAAAGGTTCATGCAAAAAGAAATGTTAAAAATTGGGAAAGAACCTTTTAATTTTTTGCTGGTCATATCAAAATATCTTTAATTTTAAATCATTATTACAGTTTATGTGGCTCTTCAAAATTAAACATATTTCAACACAAAGCTGGATTCTTTGTTTTAAAAATTTCAATCTTTAACCTTAAAAATCTCAAACTGAAAGAATGGGGTTCTTTTGGCATTGAGACATTCATCATATGTAACCCGCTCCTATATAAAAGATTGCCTTTTAAACCACTATCTTCTGATGAACATTGAAAAATTCCCAGCCATTTGTAAAGTTAAATTGCTAAGTATTAACTTTTCAAATAAGCTAGAAAATTAAAAAACACATTCTAAAGTGGTTATGACTCTTATCTATTACAGAGGTTTTTTGAATCAGAAAGAGTAGCACAGCACAGTCAAATTTACCGGGAATAGTTCAGACTGTGTAAGCATATAAAAAGCACTAACCTGAAGACTGAAGATGGTGAGACCTGATACAGAAAAATGCTGTTTTTAGAACAGTAGAAAACACCATGGTGAGGCATCTTGGCATTTTTTCTTGTAAAAGTATCCTTCCCTTCATTTTGTTTGGTTTTTTGCCCTCTTTTCCTTGCCCTTTACTGGTCAGTTAGCCTGCTTTCATGGATGTCTGAGCTACCAGGCTGGTTGCTCGCAGTGGTTCTGTCAGAAGCAGCAGTTTGTCTGCATGCTATCCATTACAGGAGTCAGTAATAGTTAGTAAATTGGAAAATCAAACCCAGATATAATTAGGTTGTTGAAATAACAACCTGAAAATATGGCCTAATTCACAGAGGGTGTTAATAAATATCTGCCATGCTCACTGACCTCATTATAATTGAAGCTCTGAACTACTTGGAGTCAGTGGCAAATTCAGAATATTACAGCTTAGGAAGTTTCCATAACCTAAATTCTAAAGACATAAGAAATAAACTGTACAATCTTCAAATACTTAAAAAATGATGGAGAGGAGGCCAGCAAAATTACTTACCTTGTGTTTAAAATACCATTAATTATTCAGGATGCAAAAAATCAAAATGTCTCTACTCTCATGACTACTTACTGACATACTACAATTTATAAAATAATGTATTTTAAACTAAACTTCATTAGTGTCATGATTAGACAAAGACTGTTTAAAGAATCATTATTTTAGAACACCATTTTATCAGCTAGCAATAATCAAGACTAACTATATTGTATCCACCATGTAAGTTGAAGTAAATTATTATGGAAAATGCAGAATCATGCTATTAGAACTCTTGAAAGCAATTTCAACATAAGAAATTAAAATCTGATCTGGAATGAAATTACAACAGAAGATCTCGCATAGCTGTTGAGAATATATCAGAGAAAACTAAGACATTTTGACAGGAACAACAAAAAGAATGCCTAATGTGCTCATGACACTGGAATCCTGTTGTATTTGAGGTTTCCTTTTAGGCAGGGGCTATCTCATATTTCAGTCCAAAGTTCCTAATTTGTATGAACAAGCAATATCACTAATAATAGTTATGTTGGTCTTTGTTTTATAAGTCCATCATAAATCCAACAGCAGATGGAGTGGGAATTTGTGAAATAATAGCTAGAACAGTGGAAGAGCTATTGGCAAACTGTCTCTCTAGTACATTATGGTCTATGTGTCTGGTAATTCAGACCTTCTTAATTCTTCACATTTTGAGTAATGGTGGATCCATCAATGCCTTATATGATCTTTCATGGCAAATTATTGTCCAAGGTCCATTCTGGCCTCTCTGAGGGTACTACATGTCTGTATTTCAAAAGTAAGTCTCTCAAGGACAATTTTTTTCTTAAAAAAATAATATGGCTTTCATTCCTCTTCAGAGTAAGTGCAAAAAAGCAATATATTTTTTAAAAGCCCAGGCTAGCGTAGTCCCCAGAAGCCTTGTCTACAAGCAGTTATCAAATATCACAGTCTAGAGAAAAATGAAAGGAACCCAGGATGTTCTATTTTCTACAGTCAACATTAAAAGAAAGAGGACAGTCAACAGAACATCCATCCTCATCATTAGAAGACAATAACACAGGGAATATTTTTGCCAGGGAGTGATTGTGGATACTGCTTAGAGCATCATTTTTATTGAGGTACAGGGAGGATACTGAGGAACAGCTCAAAAGCTTTTGTGATCACTAACACATTACTGTCATAGTAAAGCATCACAGAGTTGTAAAGTATTAATTCCATGTAATTTAGTGCTCTGGCAACAGGAGAGCAGAAGAAGCCAAATCTCAAACAACCCGTAGAGTCCCTGCCTGTGTCTGGTTCTGGAGCAGTGAGTGGTAAGTGGCAGCCTCATAGCTTGCAAAAAGCAAAAGCCAGTCCTGTTCTGGCAGAGCAGACATATTTGATGTTCTGAAAATGACATCAGCTTCCCCAGACTGCTTTTGGAATGGCCATTTAGGACTGTAAGGCCCTAAACACTCAAAAGAACTGACTTGATCAATGTAATTCCATAGTAGCCCCTTCAAAAAAAAAAGCTTTTTCAAATGAAAGCTAAAGGTGTTTAAAACAGGGTGTTAAATGATCTCCCAGGAAATTCAGTAAAATATTTCAAAGCACTATCAGGCTTTAAAAATATAGGAAAAGGTTGTTTGTAGTGTTTATTCATGTTCATGTTTTTGTCGGTTTTGCTAAAAAAGCAACATAAAATGAAAGTGAAAACAATACAAAATTACAATTTAGAATGAATAAATTAATTATTTTATTCATCCAACTTCTTTGATTAGTTGTTTTGGGGATTTTAAAAATCGTATGAATTCTGTATCTGACATTTAGGACTTTTTGGCCAGCTACAACCATCTACTTCACTTAAAATTTAATTCAGTTGAAATACAAACCATTTATCCCCCTTTCAGATTTCACTGACAAATTTTTACTACAGCACTGTAAAAGAGACAATTACTTAAATTATTTGTCTTCTAACCCTAAAACTGGAGTTCTATTTGTTCCCAGTTTTGAATCCAAAAATGTAATTTTAGGGTTATTATGATGAACACTGAATATTCCAAACCAGTTAAATGTACTGACAAAAAATTCTGGTTTGAATATTCAACTGCAAAATCTTTTCTAAATGTTTAATTCACTCATTTTCCTCACAAAAGCAATTTTAATACGTTAAATATCCTATTGCAACCTGAGGGAAAAAGAATCACTAACAGGGACTATGTAGACTATACTGTGTCATAGGAATTTTTCCAGCAGTTCCAATATAAAAGATCATTTTATTCAGATACCACTATGAATATTAGTTTGGCATTTTCTTCAGTGGTAGCTGTACAGTCCAAAGAGTTTAGCCTGTGTGTCGACAAACAGCTGCTATGCCACAATACTCATACACATCCCCCATTTCCCCCACTGGTTCTGTGCCTGGGACATACCCAAATCACAGGGCATCCTGCTCCAGAACATGAATTGCAGCCAGGATTTGGTGTTACAAACAAACCTTAGTGCCATCTAACTTTTTTGTCCGACATTCAACCTAAGTTGCATCATATCTCTCTCAGCTGAGACAACAGTACAATCTGCCTTTTCTCTCTTCACACACCAAACCACATTATTTTATTTATGAAAGCAGAAAATGTCTTAAAGCCAGCCCAAGGCATCCTCAGTCCTAGTGGGGCCATGGTGTACCACAGGAAGCTGCAATTCCTACTTAAATTGTGAATAGGCACAGTTTTGCTCTAGGCTTCCTCACAAAAGGAAAGGTTTAATAAAATGAAGGTTAACATGTTACATTACCCACATGCCTTCAACTATAAGTCGAATTCTCTTACATTTACTGAACATCTACTGTTAGAGAGAGAAGCCTGCAAGTTCTTCTCAGAGAAGCCGTGCTTTGATTTCTGTGCCTCGATTTATTTGCATTGTGGGTATAACCAACCTCAACAATGGTGGAAGTACAGCATTAACTAGGATCATGTATGTCACTGCACACAATTTTACTAATTATATTTATTGCCTACTGGATATAAAATCCTCTGAAGTGTATCAAAAGCTGCTCTAGGGGACCACACTGAACAACTGAAACAACTCCTTGCCAGGGGAGCCATTAACACTTCCAACTGCTGAGTCACTTGGAAACTTCCTTTCTACTTTCTGCTCACTAACTGTTTAATGGAACAGGGAACATCAAACTCAGACAGCTGGCAGAACAAACACAAGGATCCCCTGAACTACTGCTACACTACAGAAATTAAAAATGGGATCTCTTCTGGATTCTTCTCCACCTGGATATGTGGGCATGTCTTTTGATGCTGCCAGATGCCAAGAGTGAGGGAGAGAAGCATGGGAATCAAAGATAGGCGTAAGGAATCTAAGCAGAAATATTTTGGAAGGATGAAATGTAAATCTCTCCCTGGAACATTAACTCATCCTCAGTGACTATAAACTGAATGAAAATGTGCTTTCAGACGAGTCAACAATTTATATCTTAATGTATTACAATAAGCACGGAGTATTTCGTTTTATTTCCAGCATCCTAAAGCAGACCTTAATCAAAATCTAACTAAGCAATCACTTGAAGTAATATATGACCTTTCAAGTTTTAGGTTAAAAAATAAAGTTTTACAGATAGTCAATACCTCTTCGTAGTGAAAAAGAATGAAATATGATTTTCTGGACTAATTTCTCTCATGTTCTGCATTGACAAAGCACTCAGTGGAGGACACTACAAGTCCCATAGTCCTGACTAAGACAGAAAATTGATAATGCACAAGATAGTGCATAAATATAGTCCCACTGTCCTTCTGGATTCTTATAATTACATGGCTTAAAAGGCTGAAGTGGACTATTCAGAGACAAAATTATATATTAAGCAGTTAGAAATCCTCTTATCATGTAAACACACAAATTAACAGATGTGTAGGGAACATGCTCAACCTCTTTCCAACTGAAATCTAAACTCTCACAACTAGCTTTGTCTTTACTTTTCCTTCTTAACTCCAAATCTAGAGCTGAGGAGGCTTTTGACACCAGGAAGCCTCCCACAGTTTTGAAGAACTCAACTGTAGTGACGTTATTTTAAAACAGGAAAAAAATGCCATTTGAACATTAGGAGTCACTGCAAAGCAGAAGGCAGAAGCTAAAACAGCAAAACACAACTCCTTCAAACGAAAGATGCAATTTTCAGAAGGGAGAGAGCTCTGTCTTGCTGCCTGAAAAACCATGTCCTCTTGGGGTACAATGTGGTTACAGTAAACCTTTAAAAAGGAAACTATATTATTTCCATAAAAATATATTTGAGAATGGAAGACCAGGGTTCACTGGTACATTACACGCTTAAGAACAGAAAACCACCTGATTACCAAGATGGAAAAACAGTTTTACCAAAATGCTCTTGAGTGGAAGAAGACTATTTTTTTCCCACACACTAACTTTCAGGTTGGCAAACCTGCTGAGGGCTGGCATGTTAAAGAAGGAAAACAAAAGTACCATCTAGTCTGAAATCCAAAATGTGAGAAACAGATGTAAGAGTCTGGTGGCTAAGAAAAGTGTCAATGTGACCCTCACCAAGAGGTACCAAGAGTAGACAGAGACCATCATTTTGATGTGTTCAGCTTTCTGCAGCAGGGCAGCCTGCTGACACACTTGAAAGGGCACAAGAAACCCACAAAAGCCTATAGTTCTTCCCATGAACTGTACAATTCCTCTCCCTCTGAATGCCATGTTTGACTACCCGACTCTGGGGAACATTACAGAAACAGAGTTCAGCTACCTTGCAAAAAAGAACAATTCTCCCCTGACTGACAGAGAAGAAAATACAACTGCCATGTCATTCTGCTTGACCTCCTAGGAATGGCAGAGCTTAGCAACTGAATATGAAGAAGCATGAAGGATTCCTGGCCTGCACCTGGACATTGAAGACAGATCTCTCTATTACAATACAGTCAGATATTATTCCCTCTTTTTTTCTTCAACTTGTCTTTTACTAATGGTGATTTTTCCCAACCTCAAAACCAGAGGGATTTTATAAAAATTTATGAGAAGGACAGAGCAAGGAAGGGAACAAAATCTGGTTTTCTTTTCTGGTCTTCTTTCAGCTGCTGGCACAGGAGGAGTTATGACCACTATCCAAATGCAAGGTGACTCCTTAGCCTACATAACAGGAAACATCTGCAATTCCAGTGTGTGAAATAAAGAGGTATTTTCTCCATTTTACCTTAGTTTGTAGTCTTCTGACCAGACTAACCAGGAGCAGAAGCACCAGCAAAGTTCCTTGCTCTAGGATTTTCTGTGGTATATACGTGTGGGTGTTAAAGCCTCAGGCAAATCCTACAAATAATCATTTTACATACAGAGTTACAGATATTGGTGTGCGCTGGGGGGAGAGAAGGAGACATTCCTGAAATTAATGTTTAAAATGTCAGTGTTGGGCTGAGGAATAAAAGGCCTCTCCTTGAGCTGGTACACAGTACAAGGCTGCTGCCAGTGACACACAGTAATACACAAGGTCTATGTTTGCCCTTTGCAGGGCTGTGTTCACACTGCTGTTCAAAGAGAAGTTCTTCTAGTGGCCTACAACGTGTTCCTGCCTCAGTGAGGAAAGGAGGAAGATAACCTCTGGAGTTTGGAGGAAGGGAGGGGAGCAGACTCAGCTGTTCTGGAGCCTTTCTTCTTCACAAGGTTCGTATCACACAAGGAGGACATGCCACTGGGGAGAGAGATGCAAAGACTTACTGTTTCTCATTGATTAAACTCCCACTGCAAGCTAGATAAAGACTTCAAAACGTTAAGAAAGAGACTGCAGCACTGTGTTTTCTTCAGTCTTCATAGACTTTGGAGTCAAATTGCCAGCAATGCCCATTTGCTGTATTTATTCCTCAGAGGTTGTTGGCACCAATCTTTTCTGGATTTCTTTTTGGTTATGTAAAATCAATGAAGTATCCAAGAAAAAAAATCAGCTTTCTCATAGCAATCTACAGGTTACTTTTAAGGTTGATAACAAAATAAGTGAAATTTCATGGTTTCTTGAAAGCTGTGAATTGGGACTGCCAGTGTAAGTAAAAGAAGATAATTAACCAGGCAAAAATAGAGACTTGAGTGTTGCTGGTAGAATGTTTTCATTAAAATAAAGAAAGGAAGGCCATAAAACTCACATCAAGGCTCCTTTATGCTAATTCTCACTACTTGTCTGGTGGCAGCAGGTGAACTGAGTCTGAATGACTTGGGCACAAGGAGACAAGTGTAAATAGCACACAGGCAGCCAACCAGTAGTACGCTAGCTCTAGCCAAATATATGAAATTTCAGCACTCATGTTTAAAACCCAACAAAAGGCCCTTGAAAATGCTGTCCTAATATGCACTAAGGTTTCCTACATAACATATGTTTTTGGGAGTACTGCAAAACTGATTTCTGTCTCCTACAGACTCTTTTCTATGTATCTTTTAAGATAATATGACGATGACCAATATAACCAAGAAATCACGTTTTTTTTCCCCATGAGAGTAACAATACATCTATAAATGAAAATGAACTGATACTTATCTCTTATTTTTCTCCATCTATAGACTAGACTTAATTTAAAATAAAAATAAACGGTCACTTTCTTACACTGAAAAATTCTGAACCTATGGTAAGGAAAAAATTTATGCATCATGTCTATATGCTGATACACACCTAGACAAAGGCATGCACACAAACTAGACATTAAGAGGAAATCAAAGAGGAAAAGAAAAAATGGAAAGATCAAATGAAAAAAAGGAGAAAACCAGCCCTGAAGGTTTCAACTAGAAACTGTCCAAAATAGTCCAAGATTGGCAGAGGTGTTGAGCTATATGAACCAAATCATTCTCTCCCGGAGCCTAAATGCAAACAGGATAGAACTTTACTCACATAGAAGGAAGGGGAGCAAGAGAGTGAGTGTGAAAAGAACTGGGAGAAAAACACTGTCCAAGGCTACATGGAAAATCAGGACAGACAGAAAAGACTTTATAAAGAATCTAAGTAAAACCGAAAAGACAACAGTTGAGATATTTTTTCAGACAGAATGCTGTCAAGAGAGACTTGAACTTCAGAACTTTGCTGCTTTTTTCCTACTGTTCTGTGGAGAAAGAACTGCCTGGTCTGTCTTTATAAACAAAAATAAATCTGACATCCATATATCTCAACCTCTCTTTATGAAGAAAATAATCTGAAAAACCTTCCCAAAAGTAAAACGTTCCATGCCTGAGAAGTTGCAACATCACTGTTGAAAGCAGGATTAAAAGAGAGAAATCACTAGCTTCTATTCCTTTTTAGCCAAGTTGAAAATAATTACTACCAGTGAGAATTTTGCAGAAATGTGGCACCCAGTGTTTCTGCGAAGTCCTACAGAAGGGCTTGCAGGTACAAAGATAATCCTTGTTAGGCAATAACTAATTACAAAGTATTTAGGTGTGGGGGCCCTGGAAGGGCAGCCCCGGGATTCTGGCTCTCTCATAGGGCATCGGTTTCAGTTTCACTTTCCAAGTTCCAAGTTCAGTGACCCCGCTGACCCCAGCCCATAGCCACTCCTCCCCGGTTGTTCCATTGGCCCCTCATGCCCTGGCTCCTCCTGTGTCCCTGCCGCTGTCCGCCCAACAAAACCCTCCATTTCTCCGCCCCCCGGGTTCTTCCCCTGTCTTCCAGCACTTGAGGCATCCCAGTCTGTAGGTGCAGACTTCTGCCAATAAAATGCTGGGAAATCCTTGAAGAACCCCTCCCATCTCCACAGTCTCAGTGTCACCGGCTGCAGGAGTGAGTGTGGCAAGCCCCTGGTACCCCCGATGGGAGCGCTGACCCCACAGCGGGACACGCTCCAGGGATGTTGCAGTGCGGGCTGGCCTGCGTCCCTGCCGCAACATTTAGGCAGAATGAGAAGTGCAGCACCTTCTGTTCTGTGTGGAAAAAAAACCTCAAAGATACCATGAAGTAATAAAGTCAACCTTGAAAAACAATCACAGAAAGAAGCTGTAAAAAAAGATACGCACATTTGAAAAATTACTTCAAAAAGACGATTACAATGAAAGCCCACAACCTGCACCAGCTTACTGGAAAGCGTTAACAATTGTTTCCTATTCAATTTTACCTGCAGTACTCTAAAAGGGAGAACAAGGAATTTTCTGGACTTC
Source organism: Picathartes gymnocephalus (assembly GCA_013390045.1). Taxonomy (NCBI): domain Eukaryota; kingdom Metazoa; phylum Chordata; class Aves; order Passeriformes; family Picathartidae; genus Picathartes; species Picathartes gymnocephalus. Next base: position 26,289 of record WEKY01056337.1, on the reverse strand, counting down.
TATAATGGAAAAATCTACTGATTTTGTAGAGAAAGCTCCCTGGGAAGGACACGTGGTTCAGCTCAACATCATCATCTAAAATAACAGTCAGGGAACAAAATATATTGGAAAAAGTAATTCTAATGAACAATGTTAGTAGCTTCCCTGTAATGTTATTACTGAAATTTCTCAAGACAAGAGTTATTTAGATCTGAATAAGCCTTTGGCATCTGGTATTAAGTGAGGGACCCAGCTAAGGGCTGGGAAGAGGTTGTTACAGAACAATTCCATCAGCAGTGGCAGCAGAAGATCTGAATTATGTGTCAAATATCAGTAAAGGTTTCTAGAATAAATGTAGAAATATGTGAAAGATAATGAGGCAAGGCCAAAGACACTCAGAGATTGTAAAATTGGTCACAGGCCTCAAACTGTCTTTCATGTTGGCACACCATCGGAGAGAATAATTGCCAGTGAGAAACCCTGCTGATCTGAAAGTACAAACTCCATGAGAAGCAGCCATGGAATCTCACCAAAATAGATTTGGTTCTCATTCATGGTATAAGAGACATTGCCCAAGGTCATGGGCAAACTTGCCTTGCGGCTATTTGCAAAATGACCTTTGGGATGGGATGAGAAAGACTGGTATTTTTGTCCAAAGATGCTATCTTCTGCTGACTCTGAGTGTGTTCACAGAAATAGCATTTTCTCATAAATTATTAGGATTCTGTTAGCCCTGGCACTTATTTCTTCCCTGCAATGGGAACTGTCTGTAGGTGCTCAAACCCTGGCTAGCCAGCTTGGTTAAAACAGAAACAATCTCTTGCTAAAATATGTTGATCTTGGCAAGGATCTATTCAAGACATCACCACAACAGATTTAAACAGACTCACAAAAAGCAAGTTTACTTGTGCCAGAACAACCAGGAAAATAAAGCCCATTTCCCACTTTCAATATGGCAGTAAAAAATATCTGTTAAAAATCAAATCAAGCTAACAAAGCAATGTTGAAATGGCTTGGAATACTGCCAAAGAAAAGATCAGAACAGCTATAGACAAACAATGTGCACTGGACTGTGAAGCCCACTTTGCATCACCACAGGAAGAGATGTAAAAAATGACATAATGTGCATTATTGCTATCATCTATTAGAGCTGGGAATATAGTTAAAACACCAAATAAAGATAGTCAGACATGATAAAAGGCAGTACATTTCTCTCAAAGATGTGTGTTTCTTGCTTTGTTCAGAGTTAGCACTTCAGTCTGAATACCTTCGCCCTCGCCCATTCTTAATCAGAGCTGCTTGTATTTGCACAGACCCCAAAACAATGTAGACTCCATAAGCACCAACCACTACTGTCACATATTACTCCAGGGAGTGGGAGAACATAAACAAGTGCAGTCTACAATTAAAATGCCTTAAAATCTTCTAAAAGCATGGTAATTTAATGACGTCAGGCAACTAAATGGTTTCTTAAGAAAAGAAAGTAACCCTTTGGATAACCTTTCCAATGTACCTTTTTTCACAACTGAGAAGTAGAAATCACTATTATTAAAAACTACCTATTTAGAATGCAATGTTTCAGAATATTTTCAATTCATCAGTCAAGTCTAGTCCATACTGAAATGCCAATGGGATGACTAGACTCTTATTCATCATTTTTCCTAAATTTTCTTCTAATCAACAGCACCAAACAGGTACACAATATGGGTTTGTACCTGAGAATGCAGGTTTATTGAGGTATTCTAATATTAATCCATATTAAACCGTAACAGACTATATAAACTTCCCAGCTGAATATTGACCCTGGTTCTCAAACCACTGAGAGGATGAGAGAATTTACTTAAGAGAGAAACAGAGAACAGGATAAAATTCGGTGGGTTTTTTTTAAGATCAAAAGAGAGAGCCATAAAAACCTGCATAGTCGAATATGAGGAAAAGTACTTTAGTCACTAAAATGCTATGATACACTTGATTTACCCACTGAAAAGCCCAAGGTAAATATGTTTTTTTCAGGTCAAAGGTGTATTTCATTCAGTTACATTGTGTCATTCAAGAGAAAAAATAAAACCAGATTCACGTACGTTTTGCAAAAACACAACACACTTTCTTTAAAGCACTGTAAACAGGAGTTAACAGGGCTTTGGAGCCAACAGCATTAACAAAATTGTGAAAGAGAATTCACAACAGAATGATATGGCATGCAGAAACTGTGCAGTCTTGCTTTGCTTTTTTAATCAGGCAATAGCTTACAGTTTCTACTTGTGACTACATAAGGATATGGAGTTAATACAGGCCTGTGAAGTCTCAACACACTGCAACAGTGTTGTTAGTGAAAAAGGTTGGAATAAAGTGTACCTCCTTCATCAGATGGCCTTGTTATCTCACTGCAGTAAGAAAAGGTAGGGTTCGTGTCAGAGCCATCTGATTTATAATCTCCCAGACTGGTAGAATGTAAATACTGCTTACTGTAACGGCTTGCTCTTTCTACAAAGGTAGAAAGAAATAAAGAATATCACACTAAATAGATGACAGAAGTGCAATGACAAGCAACAACAGAAACCCCACCACTGATAACATTGCTACTCATACAATGATGGCATTAAAACTAGAGAAAGTACATTTTGAACACCATTAGTTTCAAAGCTTGCTTCAAAATATAATACAACTAAGCCTGTTCTTTGCTTTAAAAGAATAGCAGAAATGGAGGTAGTATTGAGAGAAGGGATAAAGATTAAGAATATTAAAATTTCCAGTGGAAAATCAAATTATTCCTTTATCCTAGCATGCATACAAGTGCATGTGGAAATGCAGCTGTTGTTCAAAAGAATATTTAAAGTTCCAAAGTAGCAAAGGAAATAAATGTGAAAAATTAAACATTCAAAGTAAACACACCTATGCAGGAAAAGAATCAATAAACTTGTAAAGTCAAACCACTGCTGCCTGTTATTACTTTACTTTCTTTCCTTTTCTTTCTATCCTTAAATTATGAACACCTTGGAACTCCAAATAATAGAACGAAGCATAATATCATATGCCATACAGGCAAAATGCGCATGGAAAAGTAATCAATTTCTTAAATAGGTCACTTTCTATAACTCTGAAATTTTATAAGGTCCAACTATTGAAAATTTGAAAATTCTACTTATAGGAAGGACAAAGTAGGTCAATGCTTTTTAAACGGCTACTTCTAAGTGGCATGAATAACTTGTTTAAGATAAGATTTATTTCACTATTTCTTATCTCCACATGTGATTACGGCTGAAGTTTCTATAAAACAGTGCTTCTAAACTACTACAGTTATAAATATATATGAAAGTATGCTTATAAAACATATGGCTGGCATATTGACCTGAAAATTTACGGTATCAACTTAGTTTCATAAACATGAAAAGCTGAATTGGGGAAAAGTCAGGATATAAGCAATACCAGAAAGCATATGCAGACTCCTAGACTGAATATTGTCCTCCAGAGGATCAATGTCGAAGATGGAGCCAGGATCTGTGCGCCAAACTTTAAGATCTTTTTCCAAAGCACAGAAATTATGAGACAGACAAACAACAAAGGAAGTAAAAGCATGAAAGGAATGAGCTTTAACAATCAGCAATCAATTTCCTTCATCTAGAAATTAACCAAAATATCTAGATATTCACCTGAAGAGATCAGAAAGGTTAATTTCCTGCTTAAAAGAACTTAGTGTATGTCGCTGTTATCCCAGGAACGGTCGGGAAAGCAACATAGAACACAAGTCCAGCTCCAAGTAACTTTATTACAAAATAACGCGCTTTTATAACACCCTACACACAAGTATCATATTATTGGTTAAGAAGCTGAACACCCCCTAAAGCCATTGGCTAACTACAAATAGCTCTGTTTTCCTAACGCTTTTCTGTACAAACACCAGCTGTAGGATTGTTTTATTTTCCTCTTAGTGAGTTCTCATAACAAACTTAGCAGAAACATGAGAAAGTTTTTCTCTCCACTGCAAACATGCCTGAGTTTCTCTACGCAGACTCTTCTAGCATCCACAAGTGTATTCATTTTAAGCACTGACATTATTTTAAGGACACTTTTGTTCCCAATTTTTTGCATTTTTTAAACATGACCATAGTATGTTCTTAGGCCTAAATAAATGGAAACCACTTAAGTATAACACATTAGAGCTCTCTTCCAGTAGCAGAACCAAAATCACCAGAGCTACAAGATTATTTCCCCAGTTCACCAGCAGCATCCTCATGTGTGGAGATGCTGCAGTGTATATCCCTATGGCTGACAGTTGGCAGTATACAGCTTCACAGCCGACAGAGACACTACAGACTCTCCTTTGCATGCAGCAGAGATCCTGTCAGCCTAAGAAGAACCAGGGCCATAGCTCATTTTATTCAAAATAAATTTCTACTAATTGCTTAACTCATGTAAACTCAAAAGTATCCATCTTCATCAATTAATATCAAAAGGACTAAGGTGACAAATTCAGCTGTAGAAATCTGCATTGTACACATTAACAAGTAATTCCCTGTGCCAGGGAGTGCCCAGGTGGCCAAGGACACCAATGACATCCCGGCCTGGATCAGCAACAGAGTGGCCAGCAGGACCAGGGCAGCGACTGTCCCCCCCATACTCAGCACTGGTGAGGCCACGCCTTGAATCCTGGGATCAGTTTCAGGCCCCTCAATTCAGGAAGCACATTGAGGTGCTGGAGCATGTCCAGAGAAGGGCAATGGAGCTGGTGAAGGGTCTGGAGCACAAGTCTGATAACAAGCAGCTGAGGGAGCTGGGGGTGTTTAGCCTGGAGAAAAGGAGGCTCAGAGGGGACCTTATCACTCTACAAATACCTGAAAGGATGTTGTAGTGAGTGGGAATAGGTCTCTTCTCACAGGTAACAAGCGACAGGATGTGAGAAAATGGCCCCAAGTTGTGCCAGAGGAGGTTTATATATTGGATATTAGGAAAACATTCTTCACTGAAAGGTTGTCAAGCACTGGAATTGGCTGCCCAGGGAAGTGGCTGAGTTACAATCCCTGGAGATATTTAAAAGATGTGTTGACATGATGCTTGGGGACATGGTTTGGAGGTGGGGTACTGGTTGCATCTGATGATCCCAAAGTTCTTTTCCAATCTAAATGATTCTGTTATCTGATATGCCTAAAATAAAATAATCTTTTAATCTCTTCAAACCAGTTTCAAATAAAACCTTGATGTAAAATATAATCAGTCAAAGCACAAATCTACCAGATCGCACATTTTTACTAGGGAGTTTCTTCTTGGGCAGATCTGGCTGCAAGATTTACTCCATGTACTGGAAGTAGGAAAAAAAATATCTTCCCAACTTTGTTCTTTTGCTGGTTTGAGAGGTACCAATCTAAGTAATGGGTTGGTAGGTAAAGTAGGACTGTGAGGACCCCAAATATGTCATGTTTCAAATGATTAGTAGCCTAGATGCAATGGAAAGAACAGACAGAGCTAACAGAATAAATCCCATGGCTTTAGAATAGATTCAGTGTGTGTACATTATACATTATCTACCACAACTCCCATAAGGTGAGGCATAGTGCTAACTCCTTCCTGCCAAGATAAATTAAAACCACACAAAATCTTTTGAGAAACAATGTGTTAGTCCTAATGGTGATAAATTATGCACCTATATAAAGTACTGACAGGATTGAGAATAAGTAGGGGAATTGGTGAACGCCCAACTTGTCCTCTTTGATCACGCCTAAGTAAGTGAAAATAAAAGTACGGCTTCAAGGCAGCACCAGTGCTAGAGCCATTGATTTGTATTGATTGTATCCATTCTGTAATCTGACATAACACACACAGGATCAGAATCTTGGCAATTCATAACACAAATCAATCTTAATTCCCTGGTAACTTTTGCGAAGTTAAAGTATCCTTATATTCATGTGAGAGATGTGGTTCCTCTTTAGTAACAGATCCAAAGTTCGCCAACATCAATTTATCTTGATGGGTTTAGAATGGCTTAGTAGGGTTAAAACTAGGCCCTATTTGCCAGAGTCATTAATTTTAGGAACCAGGCACTTGAAAAAGCAGTTACAGCTTTACCAATAATACATTAAAAATCAAGCAGAGGGATTCTGACACACTTTTCCTAACTGGCTGAACAATTTTCAGTACGAAAAATACTCACAAGAGTCATGTTTTTCAGTTTGCAAATTTTTTTGAGTTGCCAAGGACATTTCATGAGCAGAGAGCTTATTGATTCTTTTTAAACAAGTAGATACTATAATTGCAATTTTATTCCAAGAAAGCATTAGCTAAAATACTTAGGTTTGTCAGGGCCTTTTTCCTTTAAATAGCTGTACAATTTTTGCTGTTTGGCAGGCATGGGAAATTAAGAATTTCTGTGTGTTTTGATACTGGAGTATTTTTAGGTAATAAATAGTATTAATATTTCAGTTCTTACAGCTCAAGAATCTATCTCAGGGATGTCCTTAATTCCAATCTGCTTGAGTTAGCAAGGCTTCAGCTGCTGAACTTGGGATTGCACACATGGTTCTTACACAGGGCACACATGCAACGCAGCAGCGAGCGGGAGGTTTGTAGCATACACTAAACAGTAAATTGCAAACTGAGTATCACACTGCAATTTTACAGGAGCCTTTTTCTTTGGGTGCACCACAGCTATGTAAATGAGTTGTGGTGGAAGATCACCAGCACCTGCCCCAGGCAGAGCTCTCTAAACACACACTTCTGAGAAATCCCTTCTCATGTAAGGCTGTAGCTGCAGACATACAAAGGATGGCAACAAAAAAGGAAAGAAATAGACTTCCTTATGTGAGGAAGACTTATTTGGAGACTTTAAGGAACAGACTGAAAAAGCATCTGCCAGGAATAATACAGTTAATCTTGCTTTAGGCAGGAGGATGGCCTATGTGACCCAGCAATTAGTCCATTTCACCTGCAATTTCTCTGGTTTTTGAGAGGCAAACTTAAAGTCAGCCTCACTGTTATCACTATGTATGAAGAATTTCAGAGTGCTATCTCAATATGTTTTTTGTACACAGATCCTCTGCGGTCTACATGGTTGTAAAGCACAGAAAAACAGAAAAGGGACACAGCAAGAGAAAAGGAAATGAGAAGAAAAAAAAGGTTACCATTTCCTTTACAGCAGACTTGGTGACTTTTAAGCAATCTCAAATATCCACTTTGATTTTTTAATAAGAGTTCATTGTGATTATGCCAAATAATATCTTAGTGCAATACCTTGTCTTTATATATAAATCTAATCTGTATTCTACCCCCTGAACACCCATCCTTATCTTGGACCATCTTTCAGAACCTCACTTCTGAACACTGGTGCTTGGCTTACCAGATATCTAATGAGTTACTGATGAATTACAGCTTGAGGTATTTTTAAAGCTGTGTGAAATTCTGAAACAAGAGGTAAACAGATATGTGCACATCTGGAGAAATTACCAACTGAGAAAAGGGGAAATCCCAAACTGGCCGGCAACATTTAAACATTGAAATCTTGCAGAATCACACTTTTAATCATCTTTCTTCAGTGCAGAATTAAGATTATTGTAGATATTTTGACCTTCCTTATAGAGTCAAAATTCAAATTTAAGTAATAGCAACAACTATCCATATTCTTTTAAGAAATTACAGAGCAAATGATAATGTATCTCCCATTCATTCCCGTTATTACTTCTCTTGATGCTGACATGGAACCAGTAGTTCAACCATAAGTTTCATGCAGAGAAAAAAGGAAATTAAATCTGGAGAGCACAAAGAGGGGCTTTTATCTTCCCCACAGTGTTTTCAATAATAACAGTATTTAACATCTTACCAACAATTATTCCAGGTCTTCTATCCATTTCAACGATATGTGGATGCACACCTTTATATGCTGCATCACTCACAATTTGGGTGTTTTTCCGTACACGCTCTGTTATAGGATCATCTACCACTGGGGTGAAGCCTCTGCCCTTTGTCTTCTCAAAATCTTCATGATATTTTACCTAGGAAAACAAAAAGAATTACATTTTTCCCCAGGTTGCAACTGACAGCAAATGGTTATTCTGTGCAGGAATGGCTATATGTTTGGTTAATGAGACACTTATATTCTTTGACTTTGCACCATAATATAATTGTTATACACAGGAGATAGGCTGGATGGCCTGTAGCCAAGTTTTTTCTATCACCTTAACTTGTTTTTCTGATATTTTATTATCAGTTTTGCATTTCTTTTCCATTAACATTGAATTAGGCACTAGCTTAAGCAGCAAAGCATCATCTTACTATCACACAGGACACAAAACAGTCCTGCCCTCAGGAGGTCATCTGGTCCATTCCCTTCTTCTCTAAAACAGGACAGCTGTCCACTGATGCGGACAACTACATCTCTCGGTAAAAAAGTTCCAGTAGTAGTAGTTCTAAAGAATTCAAGCATTTTCATTCACAGGTAATTCTGACTACATGCACAGCATCATACAAAATATATATTTTGCTCTTTTGTTTTATCATATGCCAGCTGGTTTCAAAAATAGGTTTTTAGCAAGAACAGTTATTCTAAACTGTCTGCTTTAAAAAAAAATAGAAAAAAGGACATTAGAGTAGAAAGTGTTACAGCACCAAGTGTTGGAACAAAACCCTAATATTAGTAGGAGTTATAAAGGTAGTACTGCTGATTATGCATATTTACTTTATAAATAATTTAATCATCAATGAATTAAATTGACAAACATTCTCACACAAGCCAATGCACACAAAACAACTCATTCCAAGAACCAAAGTCACACAAAAACCAGGAACATGCACAGGCACAAGGTGAAGTGTGTCACCTAATCCAGTGAAATTGTGATGCTCAAATGATGTGTGTACATTTTTTAAGAAAAAAACAAAACCAGAAGAACAGACACTTAACTGTTAGCAAACCGTTTATTAGTATTCTGAAAATGTTCATTACACTCCTATGCAGTTAGCAGACACTCCCTCTGCAGGCGTAAGAAGAAAATATTCCTTCCATACTTGAGGAGAGAGTTTCATTAGTTACCTATATTAATGGAGGGCAAAACCCAGTGGAAGTCAAGTGCCATTCCTTAGTAGGCTCTAGTCATAGGAAGGAAGTACCCTACCATTGAGATGTTGTTTTGTGTTTCTTTGACATGCCTTAGCTCAGGTGTGTCTAGAAGCACACTACGTCTACCTTTCATCTGCCTCTGATCACTGCTGTACTTGACCTGCAAAACAGCAACAACAGCACAGGTGAATTGCTTATTTACTGTAGAAAGGACGGTGAGAATCACACCATGCAACAGCACCTTTCCAAACCACAGTGCCCAACAGTTCTCTTCATTCTTTACACTCATGTGCATTATTTTAGAGTGAGGATACAGTAGAACTACTATATTGATAAGTCCAAAAGGCACATTTATTACATCAATCACTTACTCAAAGTATTTATTTAAAAGCTGAAATTTGTGACTGTTTGAATGACATAAGTGAAATAATTCATTTATCAATTGAAAAATAAGATAAATAATAAGAAAACAGCACTGTGACTTAGAACATCCTTAAAACATATTTGTACAGCTGATGATAAGCTACCTTCTTATTACTCAGACAGACATAGAGTCTGTTCTCAGTCTTCTTCCAAGTTGGGATTACCTGAGAACCCCAGGGAATTCAATTCTTACAAGAGGATTAAAATCCTTTGGAAGCTTGCTTCCTCCCATTCAATAGCTAGTCTTTACCAGCAGCACAAAGCAACATGTCTGGGAAGAATCTGAATATTCTGTTTCCGAAACGAGCACTTGGGCTCTGGGTTTTGTGCATCTCTAAGTACATAATCTCTTCCATCACATTTCTCATGATTAGCTTATTTTGTGGCATTTTACAGACTAGTACAGATGTAAGGTTAATTACCTGTTAAAAATAATAAGAAAAAAAAACCACTCAAAATTCTACAACAGTGAAAGTAGTTGATCCTTCTTATTGGTTCAGGAGTGAGTACTCTTACAGTTTCTTCTGTCTTGTTGGCCTCTCTTAGTTCTTACATCACATCATAATCTGTGCACTGTGTCAGTTAATATTTTAGATTTACCTATGTATTCACACTCCAAGTATTACTTCTCAAATGAGTTGTGCAAATCTATTTCAACATGCATTTGTGATGAGAGAAACCATGTATGGAAACTGTCTAACCCTCCTCAAGATTAGGTATCGGCTAAGAAAGCACACCCATGAAAATATGTGTCTTGGTGTCTGTGTTTCATCGGGAAGTTTGAAGTAATGTACAAGAAACAAAAATATATGGTACTGCACATTCTCCAAACCCTTCTTAATTAAACAGTAAATTCTCTTAGAAAATATATTCAGCTACGTATGCTTTTGAATATAAGGCATTTTCTGGACAGAATAATTACAACCACCATAGGCTGATTTTCATCTTGCTCACTGACACAGAGTATTTATCCCTGTAAATCTTGAGAGACAAAGTGGAGGAGTCACTTGACAAAACACATTTCATTTTCACAAATTAAAAAATTATTTAAAGTCTAGAATTGTTGTGAAGTTTTCCTCTTATTTTCAACTATGCACTTCAAAAATAATTGACTTTGGTAAATATTCATGAGCATTTTAAGAACATGATTAAGATACATGTAGTTACAATGTCAGATTCTGTTCCTTTGTCCTTGGACAAAGTCCCTGACAAATCCAACCTACTTTTCACTCCTACACTGAGTTCTAAACTGTTCATTACTTGTAATTCTCTTCTGCCACAGTGGTTCTGCATGAAACCTCTTCCATTTACCATCTGCAACAACTTTGCCCCTGATGTTGTTTCAGTGTTGAGGACATACTGTAATGTAACTGGTCTTATCTTTTACTTCACCATGCTTTTCACGTTTCTTCCTTGCTCCTTAATAGAATTGTCTTCTGCTTCTTACACTACTGTAGCAGCAATTACATTTTATTACCATAAAAGCCAAGAAATGCATATTATCTTTTGTATTTATCAATGGGACCTATTAAGAACTACTCAGCTCTAACACAGGTGGCATGTCACAGAGTGGAATGGACACTTCCATGCTTTGAATTGCAAAAAAAAAAAAAAAAAAGACATTTGCACTGAGGTTAAATTCGCATTTCCTTTGTTCTTTACTACAATTCACTGCTGCAATCTAGCAACTCAAATTTAGTAACTAGAGACAAAAATTCTTGAAAGAATGACTGACCTCCACTGACTCTCTCCTTGAAAAATACTGACACCAACACAACCACTTACTTTTTTGCAAGAATAATCAGACAACGTTTAGTATGTTTGTTGCACATACATGCAGTCCAGTCCTCAAAGAATAAAACCAGTATCTCTTCAGTGAATGATGCAGTTGGATTTCTTTGACACAGCAAATGTAAAAGGAAAAGCATATCCATGTTTATATTTCTACAATGACTGCAAATCCAAATGACAAAAAGATTCAAACAACTTGCCGAGCTGATATTATCTTGATTCTTCCTGACTCTCTCTATCTCAGGAGTGACACTCACAGCAGTAGCTTTGCCAGGCTGCTCTCTGTAGTGAACCTGTTATTTAACAGAATAAAATATATATTCATACTATTTCAGGTATAGCAATATCTCATTGTTTTATATAAAAACGCATGACTTCAAAGGTCATCCAGGAAACAAATGAAAGGCTAAAATGCATCTGAAATTTATTAAAGTTTATAAAACTTGATTTTTGAAAGATAACCTTGAATTTCTTTTCTGTACAGGGTGTTTATTAATGCATTTCAGTGGATATATACCCACATATGCACACTGTATCTTGGCATTTACCAGAGTGGTCCTTGGCTCTACAGAGAAATAACTCATATTTGGAATGGGGTTAAGCCACATATAATGCAGTAAAGGCAAGCAGAGCACACGAAAAACTGAATTTCAGGAAGGTCCACTGTAAACATATATTTGTCAAGATACAGAAATTCCATAAGGTCTCCATCTATGTTCTAAATTTTATATACTACATATTCAAAGGTGATTAAACACAGAGGGTACAGGACATCAGACAACTGCCAAATGAATCAAGCCTAATTTCACCATGCATTTATTTAAATGTACTGTAGGAATATCCCCTTTATCACTTTGTATCACTCTTAAGGCATTAACCAAATGCACACTCAAGACTGCATCAGGATTTAAAGCAGATAGGGGACAGGATGTGACATTGACAGACCAAGCAATCTAATGTTAACCCTGGTCCCCCAGGCTGGGAAGTTAGATATGGTAAATTTTAGTAACAGATTCTGGCAATAAATTCATGCCAATTCATATAGTTCTATGCAAAATAAATACTTCCCTACAAAAGCAAGCTCTTGGGTTTAAGTGACAAGGTTAACTATGCTCATGATTCTGCAGTGCACTGTGGCAGTAAGGCACCTATTGCTTAAGCAATTGTCTTCCAGCACAACACAATTTTGGTCTGTCCACATCAATGTATTCCAATTGAAAAATTAATGTCTTACAAAAACTATGGTAAGCTTTCAAATGGATTAAACTTGTAAAATAACATTTATAAAGGTAAAATGACTATTCAAGAATTAATGTTTCTAGAAATGGCTGAAGTTAAAGAATCTTCACTCAAAGCTATTCCAGTGACATGAAAATAATTTGAACTTTCCAGTGAAATTTGCACAACACAAAAACTGGTGAAAAGTAAACTACAATGTGAGTAGAAAAACTATACAGACTGGCTTGAATCACTTGGGGAAACAGTTTTTGAAGACAATACATTTTAGGAAAGCTAGATGTATCAACAATAATCCAGAAGTTGAGTCAGAGGGACAGAATTCTTGAAAATTGTGACTCAAAATTATTTTGGTGAATGCAGCAAAAAGCACCCTAGGGAAACACTGTAGCTATTTGTAGACCCATGCTATGGCTGCTGATGGCAGCTCTCAGTGAGGAGAGCGCCTGGTCTCTCAAGGACTCATTAACAGGGTACAACTTCATCAGTGCAGGAAGGCAGTAGCATGCTCCAGTCCTCTCCTTCTTCTCTGTGCTCCTGCAAATGGTTATATCAGCCATTAAACACTAAATTCTGATGGGATGGTTACTGAGGAACCAGAAGGAGACAGGTAAGAGAGCAGAAGTTTGAGCACAACTGTAGCTGATTTTTCACAAAGAAAAATAAAACTCGAAACAGATATGTTTGTTAAAAAACAAAAAAAAATTGATCAAGATTTTCTGAAAATATCCAAGGAAGAAAGTAACATCTCAAAGCATTGCAGCCATTTCTTTAATAGAATATGTGATGCTTCACCTGCCATTTCCCAAACCAAGCAGTTTTTTCACAATTGCTTCCTAAGAGAGGGTTTTCAAGTAATTCCATTACTTTAATTCCAATACATTACAGTACATTAGTTTCCCCCTGACTAAAGGAAAGGCACAATTTCAGAAAGCAGAACTTTGTATTCATCTTCTGCACCCAAAAATTATATGAAGTATTAAAGGACAGCAACTTCCCATGCTGACGTTCTCTTGATTCCTCTTGACTCTTTCCATCTCAGGGGTGACACTCACAGGTGTAGCTTTGCAGAGCTGTTCTTTGTACTGAACCTAGCAAACATGTCAGAAGATATTACAGCAGAGATTTCCGAGAAATAGAAATACTTAAGTGTGCTAGACATCACTAAAAAGCACATTGCATTTGGATGGAAAGTACCATTCCTTAATAATCAATCCCATCTTTCCACACAATACTTAGTACTCACCCTTTTGCAGTTCTATTTCAAACATAGACTATTGTTATTTAAACAGGAATACTTCACTCTCATTGTTATTAATCAAAGTGCAAGGCTAAGGAATTATCATTTTACCACTAATTGATTAAACTGGTCTTTGTGGACAAACAGAAAGTAGTACAAATACCACAGACATATTCACCAAGACACAAACACATTTAATACAGCAGAGAGAAGCACGCAAGCAATGAAAATGGGGCACACATTGCTAATATTCCTCTGGTTTTCCTTAACTCTCCTTAGTTCAGGTGGATCAGATATAGTTGTTGCACACCGAATTTCTTCCTTGTATTTAATCTGCACAACAGATATTACAAAAATGTTAGCAATTAAAAGAAGAGAGAGACAGGCACTAAAACACATCAATCACTTTATACTCTCTCATTTACACATAGTGCACAACTAGACCACATCTACAAACAACACTGGCCTGAAAAGCAACAGTTATATTTAATTTCTAAAATGGTCTGCTAGGGTCTCTAACACATCATGTTTGATGCAATGCAGCAAGGAGTGCATTTAACAATCCTGGTGTACTAAAACTCTTACAGTGGGAATATACATCACATGGGATTGTGGCTATTTTCATGATTATTGGGATGTTGCACATACCATTTGGAGATCCACATGACTGACAATGACTTGGTCTTACTATTAACTTGCTATGGAGTCTACCAGTACATTTCAGAAATTAAGCCTTTTAGGTGTTCCTAAAAGGGTGGATGACTTCAAAATCTTATAGAAGTTCTCTAAAAACACATGCAGACACACAGGTAAGAATGTAGTTGTCTGGACTGTTGATGCCTTTGCAGGTGCTGTCAGATATTTACTGTTTTTTTCCTAATATTTAATTTTCAACTCTCTTCTCCAAGACATGGTACTTCTGAAGAGTGCCAAATTTCATAGCACAGACAAAACAACTTGTTTTTCTCTAAGCTCATACTTGGAAGCTGCTTCGACTGAAATTTATAAATAAATAAAACCAAACCAGCCCAAAGTACAGACCAGGAATGGAAAATTTCAGTCCAGACAGTTTAGGACTGGCAAAAATACCAAAGCACTAGGAAAAAAGGTCTTTTAACAGAGACTATTAGGTAAGTTTAAGAATTGGCAGTGCTACTCATCCTTAAAATGCTTCAAAATGTCTGTTACTTGAATTTTAAGAAGACCCTGGCTTTGTGGTATTGATTGACATACCACAGGGGTTTCCTCACAGATTTCACACTAACAAAAACACGAATAGAATCTTCTCCCAAAGTGCTTCGTCTTCCCAGTGCTGTCCAGCCCTGCCTGCCCCTCAATAAAAACAAGTTTTTTAAAACTCCTCAGTTATTTGTAGCTTCTCAGTTCAGGTTCAGCTACAGCCCATGGATCTGCGGCTTGCTTTGAAAGTTCTGTGAGATCTTGGCTTCTTCCAAACCAAGCATCACAACAGGTGAGATGAGCTCAATCTCATTGGCTGTCACCACCTTGTATTTTAGGCTTTAAAAACACTATTCTGATGTTTGTCTCCTACATATGTAACCTGGAAGAATCTGATCACTTTCAGAACATGATTCAATGGACTTTTTTGTGTGGTCGGTCGTACTGTAAATGTTATTTTGGTGCCCTGGTGTTTCTTTCACTGCAAATTTGCTTCACATTCCACAGTTTCATTTAGCCCAGAAAATAGTTTTCAGGCTGTCGCAAGTTCTTCTGGCTAAATTTAAAAATACGTGTAAAATATTTAAATCTAATGGATTCAAAATTGGTGTAGTTTACCCTTTCTTTGGGACTCCTGTAAATTACACAATACAATTTCCCTCTTACAGCACAATATAATTTCCCTCTCGCTGACATGTAATTTGAAACATTCTTGTACATTGCCTTTAAATTTGGCATGCTACACCTCTAATAAATATTATACAAGACTTAAGTAATTTCAAGTACACTACATGTAATAAAATACCTTTTGTAAAACATTAACTCTACACAAAGACTAGCAAAGTAAAGGCCGTGCTACTTACATCGTACCACTACACCACTAATGCATTTTGTACTTCCCTTGGTATGTTTTTGTTCAAATGTATTTACTAGCATAATGATCAACCTTTCACTTTTCCCTCTTCACCACTGTTTAGGATTTCTAAAACAGCAAGAACAGTGTACACTGTTTTTCCACTTCACTTTGAAATGTATCATGAAAAAAACATTAGAGTAAGACTTCTCCTGTCTGTGTGACTACACTTGAAATAGAAGTCTGTGGTAACTGGAAATATAAAAGCAAAACAACAGAAAAGTACAAACAAACAAACAAAAAACCAACCCTCACCCTCAAATCAAGCAAACCAACAGCTTCCCAACCAGCAGGTTTCCAACTATTTCAGGATTTAGGACACATGATAGCTTGCACTGTGACTCAATATGACAAGATGAAAATGATGGATAGAGCAGAAAAAAATTCCAAGGAAAATAGAGCTTTTCAAAATTTTTTGGAAATTCTCTACCTGACCTTACTTGGGTGGGAAATTAACTGTTTAACCCTATTCATTAAACAATTAATTTCTGTAAGGCAGGTGTCCAGAGTTCTTAATTCATATTGTAACTAATATTTAAACACAACATAATGTCATGTCTATATATTATTGTCAAACATTACTTTAAAAAAAACCACCTAATCATCAGAAAAGCCATGTCACAAATATAAAAATTGCCCCAGAGGAGCCACCACCATATATAACATAGAAGTGAACAATGCAGTTACATGGGTGTTGCTGCTTGGCAGTCACTTTTCTGGTTTTTTCCAAGTTTTGCCACACATTTATTGGAAGATAATGTTCTATTTGATGGAAACAGTCATTTATTTTAACAGTCTTTTATTTTAATTTGCCTATTAAAGTGCCAAAAACATTGGGCATCCACAGATAAACAACATCAATTCAGAACCATCTCAGCAGATCCACAGATCAAATTGTGACAAGCATGTAAAAAGGCACCAACTCTCCACCTTTTCACATAGTTCAAGTCTGGACATAATTTTTCTCTTCTTGAAGTGCAAACTGTATTAAATCCTATGCAATACATGCAGTCTCTAACAGAATGTTACAGATTTTCTTTTTTGTCACATGGTATTTTTCTAACCTGCAAATGTAACTGCTGTTCAGTCTGGCATATGGGGAAATGCATCTCGTATTTCTCACTCTTGAAAGACAAAACACTTTCCTCAAATATTTAGTTAAAATATTTTCTTATTTTTCTTAATGCTTCAATTAGAACCTCTACCTTTGGACACAGAAGTACTACAGCAGAGGGGAATTCTAGCTAAGCTAGAATAGAGCTCTCTATCCAAAATCCACTGGATAACTATTTGAATGAGATGTGTGATATGAAAATGAAGAATTTTTT
>WEKY01056326.1:1332-33179 GCA_013390045.1 Picathartes gymnocephalus | reverse complement strand
GCAAGTTCTGCTTGACCAGCCTGGTCACCTTCTGTCACAGAGTGACCCACATAATGGGNGGTCACCTTCTGTCACAGAGTGACCCACATAATGGGTAAGGGAAAGGCTGTGGATGTTGTCTTGCTGGACTTCAGTAAAGTCTTGACATCATTTTGCACTGCATTGCACTGCATTAGCTGCTTATGGCTTGGATGGGTGCACTGTTTGCTGGTAAAAAAACTGGCTGGATGGCTGGGCCCAGAGAGTGGTAGTGAGTTAATCTGAGTTCGTTCTATCTCTGATTGAAACGATGGGAGGATGATGGCCTAACACAGTTCTGGTTTTGTCTGGTGGTCGTCCCGATGTACTCAGCACTGCTGAGGCCATACCTCAAATCCTGTGTTCAGTTCCTGGCCCCTCACGGCAAGAAAGACTTTGAGGTGCTGGAGTGAGTCCAGAGAAGGGCAACAAAGCTGGTGAAGGGAATGGAGTGCAAGTCCTAAAAGGAGCAGCTGAGGGAGCTGGCATTGTTTAGCCTGGAGAAAAGAAGGTTCAGGAGGGACGTTATCACTCTCTATGATGACCTGAAAGGAGTTGGTAGTGAGGAGAGCGTCAGTCTTTTCTCCCAGGTGACAAGAAGAAAACCCATGAAGTCGTACCAGAGGGAGCCAAGATTGGATATTAGGAAAAATTTCTTCACTGAAAGGCTGATCAGGCATTGGAACAGAATGTCCAGGGAAGTGGTGGAATCACTATCTATGAAAGTGTTCCAAAGGTATATGGATGTGGAACTTGGGGATATGGTATAGTGGTGAACACTGTGGTGCTGGGCTAACAGGCTCAATGATCTTTCCCAACCTTAACCTTTCCTCATGGTCTTTTCCAACTTTAACAATACCATGAATGCCAGTAATTTCCCTGCTGCTTTTTATTTAGAGTTCTCCTTACCCCTAAATGATTAGGCAGCTTCTTCACACAAAGGAAGTTATTTCCCTTTGAAGCCAATGTCTGCCCATTCCTACTGGTTTTTCTAAGTCTGGTGGCACTGAAGGAGAAACATTTTTTTAGTGAGGCAGTTGTCTTTCCTTTGCCATGATGAAACCTTTGCTGTCAAGGCCTTGGCACCGTTTACTTGCCTTGTAACTTGCACAGTTGTTACTGCAGTTATCAAGAAATCCAAGGTAAGTGTTACATAGCAGGACCAAAATATGGTGGAGGAGCTTGTTTTCTCATAAATGCGGGACCGTCAAGATGAAATGTTTTATCTCAGATTGTACAAGGTGGTGCATCTTCAAGAGGTGGCTGTCACAGCCTCCATTCACCCAACCTGCTTTCCAGATGGGCCAGAAGCAAGACACTAAGCACTCACATGGGGTTATGAGCTTCCACTGCCAGTTTTGGTACACTATTTTAAACTTTTAAGTTTTAAAACAGTAGTTCTGCACTGTCCTGTTACAGCATTTGGGAAGAGATATGATTCAGATCATATTTTTGGTATATTCAAGTGTTATGTGCTCATGAATTCAAGCTTTTTATAGTGTATCAGATATCACAACCATTAATTATTTTACCACCAGCTTTTTTTTCTTTGAGCTGATGAATAAATTAAGAAGTCAGGTTTTTATGAGTCTTGAGTCTTAAGTTGATTCTGGAAGAGAAAATAGAAACATGGTACTGTGGTTTCTAAAATGGAAACTGAGTATAGCTTCTGTGTATCAGTAACGTTATCAAGAAGGATTGTTTCATTTGGATTATGTTAAGGGATTGTGTGCATGAAAACCACAGAAAATGGATGCAGATTTTTGAAAATCCAGAAATAGTTCCTGAAAATAGAGAAGCAGTATCTTCTATAGCTCCCTCCTTTAGTTTTTTAAGTTTTGTTTCAAACAAAAGAGTGTGTATTTTCAAAATGTACTTCATTAAAACCTCAGTGATTTCTGATATGAGCTTCATAGAACTTGAGTTTATTTATTCAATAAATAGATGAAGTCATAAATAACAACAGTGCATAAGATAGCCTAAATTGACAACAAGCAAATTAATCTGAGCATAGGACTTGCTGCATTGAATATGAACAAAAAGTATCTAAGAAGCATGAAATGTATCATATTTTCAGAGCAGCCGTAAGATGCTCTGCAGTACTTATAAACCACAGATTTCATCCTTGCCCATTGGTTGGCTTAAAATAGTTGTAATTTCAGACTTCTCCTGGTTAAAGACCTACTAATGAACAATTAATTAATAAACCATTTGTAATTGTACTATTTAATGTGTAAATATGCAGTTTGAAGTGATAGATATCTAAGCCTGTAATGGCTAAATATTTCAAGGTATTTTAATGAGACCTAGAGTGGAGATTTCAGTCGGTATTTCCATGCATACTTCTTTACATATGCAAAAATACTTGTATGCATACAGGGGTACACATATGTACGTGTATATATAGATATGTGTGTGTGTGCATAAATCAGGGAGCCTATTATGACATTAGTTATCGAGTAGGAGATGATAATTAACTCATGAGCACATATATTTTCAGTGGTATAGTGTGGCTGCCATATGGGTGAGAGCTTTTTAGCAGACACAAAAGCTTAATGTTCAGTACTGTTTTGTACAGTACATTTAATGCAAGATGGAATTTTTAAACTTTGAAGGTTTAGAGGACTGTCACTTCTTTCCTCTCCAGATCCACAGATACTCAGCAGTCCGTGGCAGCAAGGTTTTTCCGTATTTGTTCTTTTTTACCCCTAAATTATGACTGTGTGCTGACCTTTATTGACCTCTCCTACATGCTATATTCTGATTATCCAGTCTGGAAGAGAATTTCTACTGATTCTGTTAATAGCTGAAACATAAATCAAAGCAATTTACAGAGCATTTTGTGAAATAAGCAATCTTTTCCTGGAAGGGTGGCATTTGTGTAGGCTTTATGTGGAAAATTTTGTGTGTGAAATACACAGCGACACCCTATGTGAGAAGGAAATAGAGGGTGTATAAATACTGTTTTGCCAGTTGTTTATATTTATTTGGTACCTTTCTGCAGAACTGTGCTGATCTCTGTTGATAATTGTGTAAACCAGAAGTTTTAGGCATAACTCTGTGCTTCAAAATAGCTGTGTGGCAGAAATGAAAGTATGTCTTAGAAGTAACTAGATCTGTGGAAGAACTTCCAATAGAGAGAAATAAAAAGCTGTAATCACTTAGTTTTGAGCAGAGATTAATGGTAGAAGCTGTAGGAAGTAATGGTACAAGAAAAGCCTGGGGAGATTCCTTACTTACCTCTTTCTTCATCATCTCAGAATGGTGAGAGGAGGGAAGCATCCTAGTGGAATTAACGCATTTATCTCTAGGTATTTTTTCATCACTGCACAATTTGACTTGTCAGTGTGTTAATAGTTTTATTTTTATATTGCAGTTGTCAAGGAGGGAAGTGTAATTACTGCTGTTTTAAAGGGCAATGTCTTGCGCAGGACATCAGAAACAGAAATCTGTTCCTGAATCCACATGCTCACTGCTGGTATGGTTTTATTCTGAGATGTATCCATTTCAAGTAAAATTTAATAGGTAAAATAGGTAAAGTTAACATATACACTGTGTGTATTTTGCACCTCAAGCAATGAAGGCATAGGCGTGACTGTGATAATTGCTGCTTAGCTGGAGAGAAGGGTACGTGGTGTACACAGACATCTTTGAGGAGTCCTTGCAGTAGGATGGATAGCACTGGAGACCTGTTGTACTCATGATCTTCCTTGAGAGTGCTGAGCTCCTTTTATTGCACATGTTCATGGCTCTCTTCTGCATGTTCTCTTGTGTGCTGGGTTTTTAGGGAAGTAAGGGTTGAACTACATTAATGAAGTTTCAAATTATATCTGGTTTACATATTAAATTGAGACGTATCTATAGTGTATCCACCATAGTGGGAAAAAACCTACATATGGATGAACTTAATCTGCTCATTGGTCTGTGGACATGTTGTCCCTAGAGATGGTGCAAATCCACAGGATGTCCCTTAGCAGGATTTTTGTGCTTAGTCTTGGGAGTAGGCTGTAAAATCAGAGGAGGAAGGACTCCTTTTGACTATGCAATTGGTGTGGCTTGTGTGTATTATTCCTTCTAGTGGATATGTGGAATCTGCTGCATTTTAGATGTGCTCCTAATGCAGAGGCAAGTATGGCCCACCAGTTAAAATATCCATTCCTTTCACGTTCATCCTCGTTACCATAAACAGCTGTCAGTGATAGTGTTGTTAGGAGTCAGATGAACTGGGCTGCAGATGAGCTCGTGTGAGATGATGGCAAGCCCCCAGACCAGGGATACATCCCAGTTTGTCTGGGGGGAGGCTTGGCTCTTGTCGTGCTCTTGTTTGTCTGTCTCCTGTGTTACTTCTCCCTCCTGACCAATCTCACACATCACATAAGGTAAACTGAAACAGAGAGGAATCAGCTCAGAGGTTGGAATGGATTTGCTCTCTCCTTCCTGTTCTGTTCCTGTCTACCAGAAAGGAGGCTGCTGTCCCCCCACTTTCCCTCATCTTCCCTGCAAAAGAGTAGGGGGTAATGATTTTAAATTAAAAGAGGGTAGATTAAATATAAGGAGAATATTTGTTACAATGAGGGTGGCAAAACACTGGAACAGTTAGCCGAGAGGGATGATCCCAACTCAGGTCAGGTTGCATGGGGCTCTGAACAACCTAATCCAGTGAAGATGATCTCTGGTCATTGCAGGGGCATTGAGTCATGGTTTCTGTATAAACATGCAGTCATCCAAAAGTTGTGCTTTTATGTTTTCTTAGAAGTGCTTACACACTGGAAGAAACTGGTGATAGGGATTCCTGTCTGAGATCTTGCCTATTAAAACCTCTGCCCTTCCATCCCATGTAGGGATGTGCATGAAATGAAGGAAAATTTGTGGAAAGGTTTACTACACACATTGTTAGTATTAAGTGTTTGTACTGATAAATGCATTTTACTGCGGAGGTTTCAGTAAGTACTGTGTGAAGGTTTGCTTTGGAACACAGTAGTAAGCTGTCTTCTGACAGGGCCTGAAGTTTCTACATGCATTACTTCTGTTCTCTGAAACAGCAGCATAAAAGTAGTGGTGGATTCCAGCTCCAGTTTTGATGTGCTGTGCTGAGCTACAAAGAGGTTTTTAGAGGGAGACTTCACTTCACTGTGCTCAGACTGGAAAGCGAAACTGATGCTCCGCAAATGGTGGATCCAGATCAGCAAGGCTTTCAGAGCAGAAATGAGGAACTAGGAAGTGGAAGACTCTTTAAAAAAAAAAACCACAACAACACAAACCACAAATAAACAGAAAGCCAGTTGAGAACATCACTGTGAATACTCCAACTAGACAGTTTTGAAAACTAGAGAATTTGTTTGGAGGAATGGAAATAAATGTGGGGAAGTGTTAGGGGTAATAATGTAATTGCATGGAATTCTAAGCTGCTGCTTTCAAACTCTTTTATTAGTGTCTTTTCTTTCAGTGAACTTACTGATGGATTAAAAACAAAATCATATGTATTCGATCCCAACAGCCCTGTTTTACATGTCTGCAGTGCTTTTGAAATACTTTATTTACCAATTCCCATATCAAATATATGTACTAAAATGTCCTTAATTTTCTACTGAAATCCCAAATCATGTATTTGGAGAGTGTTTCTGTAATAGCTTTAAACTACTAAAAACTGCATCTAGGATTGATATGTATTTCAGATTCTTTAAGAGTTTACTTTCTGTAAGCTTAACACTATACAAAGCACAATATGGAGTTTATTGGCTCAGCATAGTTTGGTAGAGCAGGGGCAGTGTCTGAATCTAATAATTTTTATGTTTAAAAGATTATATATTTATCTCGAGATGATTGGGATGGGACAGGACCACTTTTTTATGGTTTTAAAGTTGATTTATTGTTTCTTTATCTTGAAGGCGTAGGAATGCCTTCACAG
Source organism: Picathartes gymnocephalus (assembly GCA_013390045.1). Classification (NCBI taxonomy): domain Eukaryota; kingdom Metazoa; phylum Chordata; class Aves; order Passeriformes; family Picathartidae; genus Picathartes; species Picathartes gymnocephalus. Next base: position 27,253 of record WEKY01056326.1, on the reverse strand, counting down.
AGGTCTGCAGAGGTCAGCCATGTTCAAAAAATGGTCACAAGATTGTAAGTTACAAGGTCTTTTAAAGGTTAATTGCCCAATAAACTAATGCCACATACATTGTTTTGATTTCTCCACCAATAATCGATCAAACTTGTGTTACATCTCTGTCGCAGTGCGGACTTTTTTATCCAATCATGTACTAACATTACTACATTTTAAACTTTTTACTTTATTCTATAACTACTTCTATGTCTAAACTTCAGACTTTAAAACTTTCTGATCCTAGGATTCCAACATATTTATTTTTAAATTACATGCCTGCGTGTGTTGTGATGCCAGGAGGGACTCTGATAATTAAAGTACAGGGAAGTTAATTTAGGTATGTAAAACTACTCATTGTAACAGTATGCGATATTGTTTCCCAAACCTCAAGTATAGTTACAGTGAGGTGTCTTGATAGGACAAAATCTGTAAGGATTGCCAGCAATCACTTTGCTTTCAGTTGGGAAAGCGAAGATTTGGTTGAAGGCATGTGTTTCTGTTTGAGACCACTGGTGCCAGAAACCATGGAAATGGCAAAACATTTCTGATAGATTTTTTTACTGTGTAATTTAATATATAAGTTGTTTTTAGTACAGGAATACAAACAAGAAAATAACACTAGGGAAAAGAAAAAGCATACTAGAATAATGTGATTTAAACTTTGACAGTGTACCATAATTTCCAGCTGATAATGCTAATGAAAATTTTGGAGACACTATTCTGCTTACAGAATAATGGAAGATGAGAATGAATATATGCTTCCAGCTAATTGCGATGCTCATATTTCTGTGATTCCATATAGCAGGAGAGAGTACACTGCATGTCATTCACCAGCTGCTTTTAAAAGTGTGTAAAAGGAACAATTTTCAGTTGCTTTTCTGCAAGTTACAGCAGAGTTTTAAAATTGTAGGAGATATGTCAGTTTTCCAGTCTTTATATGCGGGGTAGCATGTATCAAAGAGCCGAGGATACTTATTTGGCTACAAATGCATCTGTTGTTTGAAAACACATAATGGCAAAACAAAATTGTGAAAGGGATTTCATTCATTAGCGTACATGAGGCAGCTGTCAAATAAATACCTGTGTCACAGTTCGATGCTGGCAAACAGAACTACATTAACTTAATTGGGTAAGTTTCTCTGAAAATATGGGAATTACTCCTAAACATTATTAATGGTGAAATTTGACAGAAATTTGCATTTGTGTGAATGAAAAAAAAAAGCTTTGTACTGACATTCAGTAATTGTGTCTGTACTTCAAGACTTGATATTAAGAAATTGTTAAATATTCAGTCTTGAGAGCTAATGTCTCTCAAATTCTTATAAATTATGAAGATTATTGTGCCAGCATATACAGCATTGAATAATATATATCCTGTGTGTTTGTAGATTGGAACAGATGGCAAAAGAATGGTAAATGCTCTTTCCAGTAAGAATTACCTTGAGGTTAAAATGTTTGTCTATAAAGGGATCTAGGAAAAATAAGGTAGAGGCATTAAAATTTATAAATTTGCCATTTGAAAGAATAAATAAGAGGTTATTAGAGCAGATTCTTGTGAAAGTAGTAGAGTGGTTAGTAATTTTAGAGTGACCATGTTGGTTGCTGTGGCTGGAGTGAAGCCTGGTGATACCAGATGGGTGGCGATGGCCACCAGGAAGCTCCGCATCTGCCTTTACATCCACGTGTCACAGGTGCAAGTGTCGCCTAGCCAATATTCCTGGCGGAAGCAACAATTTTAGCTGTGGTTGTTTGAGATTAATGCAAAATGGACACTCAGTCACGTTGCTACCAGGTGGTTGTAAAATAATCTGTAGCAGCCCTGTAGTATTTTCTCAGTGAATAAAATTGAGTTTGTATGACTATTAGAAATTAGTCTGGTAAAGGTCAGTATTTAGGAGTTTCAGATTGACCTGTTTGTTTTCTCTGGCTTCTGTGTGCTGATAAATGGGATGCCCTTCCATTTTAAGACTACCTGCAGTAGCAGAGTGCTATTTGTGATATGATAACTGCTCTTTTTATCTAGGGAGGCAGGCAGAGAAAAAAAGAAGCCTGTTGACAGGCAGCTGAACTACATTTCTATCAGCAATGTAATGTCTCTGCTCCCAGTCTGCCTTGGTCCTCTATAGGTAGCACCTGACCATCAGTTTCCATTGACTCTGATTTCATCCCTTGCTGCATCCCTTGTCTTTCTCTAGTGTGGGGATCTGAAAGCCGGACCGGCAGTGGAGATCAGGCACCAGTGGCGTGGTCAGATGCTGCCTATGGTCTTTGGTCCGATCTTTGGTTACTCATGCACTCTTCAGGTAGTTCCACAGGTGCAGGGCCAGTGAGAATAGCTTATAGGAAACTGATGGAACTGGTCTTGTGGCGAAAGAAGGATCACTGTCTGATGTAAAATCTCTAATTTTCAGGAGCTTCTGTTGTAAACCTATCTCTTCTGATCCTCTTAATTGTACAGTTTGTTAAGGCATAGGTAAAGAGTGGTGTTTTTAAAGCAGAAGTTAATGTTTGCCCTTTTTTGGTTTTTTTCCCCAGTGAAAAAATACAGTCAAACCCAGAAAGATATTTTGCTTTCAGATTCCATATTAGGAAAAAAAGAATAAGCTGACATATATTGAGGTTTGATTGCACAGAACAACTTTTGGGACTACCTTTCAATTTTGACTTACTCTACTGTGTATGAGTACGTGTTTCTGTACATGTTGAAGTGTACAGTATTACACTGCTAAATGCATTACTATGAAGAACAGTGTTCCAGATTATAGTATAATGCTGTTAACTTTTTTTTTGATGAAGTATTTGTGGCATTTAAAATAATGTCATTTTAATTGAAGCCCAGCACCAGAAGGTTTTCTTAAGACACAAGCGGGAGTCTTTTCTTTAGCAAATCAGTGGTATGAAATAAAATAACTTTTGTAGAACAGGGCAGTTCAGTAACACTCTGGTGTCAGCTTAATACAAAAGGCTGATGCCATAGTGGTCAGATGATACCAGGCCATTTAAGCATTCAAAGCTGACTGCATTGTAACAATATATCATTAGTGCTTTGACAATGGATTTCTTCTTGAGAGCAACAACCATTGGTTAATATGAATATACCAGCTTCTTTGCTTTAAATGATATAAATATACAAATTCAAAAAAAGAGTAAAAGTGGACTTGGATCCTTACAGATAATATTTGTCATTCTGAGAGGACCTCCCTTTGTTCTCCTTTAGGGAAAAAATAATTTATTTTTTTAAATCAAATTGAATTTGCTCGTTCGTTTATCTGTTCCAAAACTCTTGACCTGAGCTGTGCAGTCTTGATATTCAGAACAGCCTACAGTATTAATGAAGGAAAATCTTGAAAAATGTTTGAACAATGAAAATGCATGAATTAAATTTACTGTGAAGAGTTTAAGGGATGCATTTTATGTGTATAAATGTATTGATTACTCATATATTAAGTGAGAAGGTTTCTCATATATTGAGAAACAAAGGGTCTATCATGTAGCGATTGGTTTATTTCCTAGCTAGATAAGTTTGATCTTTTGAGATACTTAGCACCTACCCATCCCATTGATCTTGTAGGTGACAAACATGTTTCATGGAATTGCTAGCAATTGAAAGGATATGCTGTGCTCTTGAAGTTACTTATATTGAAGTCAATGGGATCTTCTGAGTGCTCAGTACTTTTTGAAATCAGGTCACATCTTTAGATTTCTATATTAGGATTTTCAAAAGGACATCGGCTCCGTGACTTTGTCAGGTCAGAGCCCGAATCTGTTACTTCTTTCTCAGGAGCTTTGAGGATACTTTTTTTTTTTTCCCATCATTTGCTTTCCTCAGTTTCTGGTGAGATCAGCCAATGGCAGCCAAACCATCACAGGACAAAAGATGTAAGATCCATCTACCCCTTGTACAACTGTGCTTCTCAGTTCTGTTATTTCCTGGCTCTTTCATTTCACTTTTCATATTTTCCTATGTACAGCAATCTTACTTGTCACTGCATGTTCATAAAACACCCAGTGCACCACTTAAATTGCCCTCTATCGTGATCTAATTCTCAAATACTAAAAATAATAATTATTGAGCCTGTTTCTAAGTAGGATGCTATATAAACAGCAGTGCTGCTAATATAGTGGGTAGAGATTGATTTAAATCTTTTCCTTACCATACATTGCTCCTAGTTCTGAAACATTGGGTCATTTTTGCTCTAGGTGACTGCTTTGAATTCCATCTGATTACCAGAATAATAGCTGAATAACATAAATGAACATATTTTCCTTGCTATCAGGATGCAAAATTCCACAAGTAAGAGTCAACTTTTGAAGATAAACCCATGCCCCAGTACTGTCAGAGCTGTGAAATACTAATTATCTGTGTGTGTGTGTGCAGGTCAGATATCTGTGCATGCACATCTGCTGTTTGCATGCCTAAGTTAGGCTAGCCCAATCGCACATGCCTGACTTGAAAAATCTGCCCTGTAGTTATTAGAAGATGTTGTACATTTTTCTGGCACGTTATGCAACACAGGGGGATGAACTCTTCTCCTCCACACAAGACACAAGCGCAGACACACGCTCTCCAGAGGTTTCTCTCCACCAAGGAGGAGGGCTTTATTTTCTTTATAGGTGTTTTCCATTTGGAGCAGGTGTGAGAAATCAGGTATGTTTCGGCTCCCTTTACCACAGACACAAGAAGCAGATGGCTTTGGTTGGTGCTTGCTGAGCATATGGAGCAAACACACTACTTACCAAGCTAGAACCTCAGCTGCAGTAGCCAGTGCTTTCTGCTTGCCATTTAGCTGTGAATGCTTATTACATATTAAGAATATTGCATCCTTTCTCCATGCTGTGTTGTTCAATGCCCTTTTCCATTTGGCTCTTTACTCCTCTCTTACACTCTTTTCTTGGCTGCAGTCTCCTTTATTTTGTTCCTCAACTAAATCCATGCTTATTTTTTGACTGTAGGGATTATGTGTTGACATGTTGCTAACAAAAAAGAGCACGACTCAAGTTTTCATTCATGTCTGCTTCTGAGTCTAAAGGATGAAAAAACGCCCCATGATATAAAAAGGATAACAAGCATACCTGCTAATATTTGGAACTTGGACACAGGCGTACCAGAGTACAGTGGACAGCATCAAAATCTTCCTGTTTTAAACTTATCAGCCTTTGGGGGAAAAGAAAAGTAAAAGGAGTAAAAACATTCATAAAGCCAGTAAAATAGAAGTATGTGATTTAAGCTGTGAACTCAAACTCATTGACTAAATTCTTTTGTAAGTCCACTTCTAAAAATCTAAAGATGTGGTAGGATTCTGAGGCAATCCGTTCACTTTGGTGGGAGTTCCTTGGCCCTCAGCACCACAGTGTAAGTCAGTCTGATTGACTGGAGTCCGAACCATGACTAATAGTGCTTGAGGCACCCACTGATTAAAAAACTGGACTCTGTTAGTACCAGATATTTCTCTGCTGAAATAATGCTGTGATTGGTATGTTGGTCAAGATGTTCTTCTGAGGTTCCTGCCTTTCTGCAATCCTTAAATATTTGAAAGAGTTGAGAGAGAATAGGAGAGAGTGGCCTCAGGCCATAGTGTAGAACTTCATGGGATGCATTTGGTCCTTGGGCCATATTTTCCTGTTTGTTTTTTCTAAAGAAAACCCCCATAGATCTGGCTGTTAATGAATGTCTTAAAATCAAATGAGAAATTGGCAAGGAAATGGTAAGGCAGTGAAGGTTTTGAGCCCTACTCTCCTCCAGCAGCAATAAATATGGGAGCATTTCCTGTGGGAAGGGCTGATGAAGGTGCAGGAGCTGAACTCATTGAGGGCTGGCTTTGTAGGTTCAGAGCTGCACCCCTTCAACTTGTACACCAGTGTTTGCTCCTGGGAGGGCTGGCTTGCCTGTACACCTTTATCTCCCCGACTGTGGCCTCATGTACTGTGCACATATGCTGGAGACCTGATTTATAATTAAGAGCAGCTGGCCATGCTGCTGTCCAAAATAATTTCCCCTAGTGAAAGACCACTGAAAAAAAATGCAGACAGGTTTTAGCCTTTTGTTGAAAGAAAGGAGCCTTCATGCTGTGCATGGCCAGGGGAAGTTTATTGCTTGCCTGAAGGACCAAGAGCTGAGGATCTTCCATTTTATGAGTCCCTCCTGTGCTGTACCCTCGGTGAAAAAAAGAAGTTAAGGTTACCTAAAGACAGCTTATGGGGATTCCCCATATAATTATTTAATGTGTTCCAGGGACTACTTCTGCCCTGGTAAACTTCAGAAATGCAAGGAGCAGAAATATGGTAAAGAATCACAAACAAAAAAAAGGCTCCTCCCACTCTCCACTTTTACCCCCATTTTCCCAGATGTGTTTGGCACTTTTCTAGGATGTCAAATAATCTAATAACCTGAGCATTATTTTTATATATTATTTATATTAGAAAGCTGATGGAAAAAGATTTTACATCAAGTCTGTTATGGCTGACTGGACTCAAATGGAGCCCATGCATAATGTTTATTTTTAATAAGTATAAGGGAAATTAATCTCATATTACAGGGGTTTTTTTTCCCCTCAAATATATCTTTTTAATCTAAGTAAAGCATATAAAAGAATGAGATACCTAGAAGCATTTTTGGGTAGTCCACTTACGACTCCTGCTGCAACCTCCCCTTCACTGAGAGATGGGAGTGCAAAGCCTGTCCTTGCCAGTGCTCTGCCGTTTTCCTGGCTGTATTTAGAGAAACTTTTCTTTCTTGCCTTCCTGTCTCTGAAGCAGTACAGAAGATGTGGGAAGAGGTTGGGGCTGTCAGAGTCCAACTCTTCTCAGGGAAGCATCCTCTGGGGTAATGAATTAGAGAAGAGCAGTGCTGGTGGCTGTTGCACTTCTTTGCACCTTTGCCCATGCCTCCATTGCGTGATTGCTGTGATCCTGGGGACCAGGCTCTGTGGCCTCCTGTTTCTTTTCTTAGCTGAAACAAAACCTGCTGCAGGGTCTGTGAGCACAGGAGCAGCAGAGGGGACCTCCTCCTGCCACTGGGGCTGGCTACTGTGTGGCTTCAAGGAGGCAGCAATACGGGCCTGCCGATCCTGTGGCCTTTAGGGGCTGGTGGAGGGAGGATGTGAGGGAACGCCATAGGAGGGCAAGTACTTGACAAGCCTTTGACCTCCTGAAGGAAGATAACGATAAGCTAGTTTTTAAGAGAAACTTTAGGAGCATATTCATAGGGAATACGACATAGCATCTCTCTTATCAGTAGTTCTGTGGAGTATGTGTTTCTGATAACAACTTCAGGTTTTTGGAGGAAAGTTAAGAGGAATTATCTTATTGTCACTCTGTGACTTGTCTTGGACAGCAGCCTTCCACCTTCTTTTGAGAGTTTTAACTCAGAATAAATACTATTGCAAGAGAGGTGTGATTGTTAAACTCAACCAGGCATATCCTGTGTCCTCCAACACAGTGTCACCATTGAGGATAGCAGAGTTGACCAGTTTGTCTTTGTGTCCTGGATTTCCAAGTAGGTGAATTTTACCTACTCTGTGACTGGGTGCAGCTAAGCACACAGAAACAAATTGTGTGAATAAGGGAATGATGTTTTCATATTAGTCTCAGTACAACTTTTCACCTGAGTGAACTGTGTATCTAAATGAAAATATTTAACTAATCAAGAGGGTTAAATCGACATATATATATATAGTTTCTTTTACATATATATATATTTATTTGTTCTTGTGGTGTGTGTTACTGATGCCCCCTGGCAATCACCAGAGCATGATGGTCAGTGACAATCTCTGGTCTGCTAAATGCCAGGTGGAGACTGAAAGCCTGGACTGCAGCACAGCTCAAGTTAAGGAACAACGTTATGCATTTGCTGTAGTATGATTTATGCAGGCCTCCACAGTGGGTATTAAGTTGACTAAGAATGGATGCTGTCCTTTTTCTGAGCATTCAGCTCTGCCATATAAATATGCTATTCAGGTCTACTAAGTTTTTATAAACTACTGTTTTTGCCAGAATAGCTAACAGGGCTTATCCAGCAATGACGCTTCAATAGCAAAAAAAAAAGTTTTGTGAATGATTTTAGCCTGTTTTCTCTCCTGCTGTGTTCCTAAATATTTTTACAAAACTATATTTGAGAGAAGTATTCACTTGGAAGGTCTTAGAAAAGGCAGATTAAGAGGTAAATTTCATATTCAGTGACGTAGTCTATTTTCATTAAATTGAAAGTTACGATGCATGTATGACTGTGTTTATATTAAAATGGCATATTTAGAAATACTGCTATAAAGCTCAATTCTTCAATTCAATTAAAAAAAGGAGCTGTTAAAGGTGGCTGATGAGGAGGCAGCAGTTTGTCCACCAGTTACATGCTGCTGTACTGTGGAACTAATAGCATTAATACAAGAAGCATTTTCAGCTTGCACATCTAATGTAAAATACTAGATTTGGTAATAATTAAATTCTGAAACAAACAGTCCAATTACTAAGGAACTGTAGCTTTTGTTCATGTGACTGGTGGGCAACAGTTCTTGCTTGTACCTGTCCCTACTGATTATTATTATGCGTACTTAAAGTTACTCTTTATTTTTTCCATTTTCATAAAAACTGCATTATGATGTGACATATCTTTTCCAGATATTTTGCTTGAATAAATAAGTAGGATATTAAATACAACTAGGGTATTAGATTATAAATTAGTTCTGTAACAGCCGTCATAATGTTATTTAGATTTTCAGTTTACACAGACCTTGTAGCAACTCCCGAGAGCTATGCTACAGAATTAGAGGAAGATGTGAGTTGATGTAAGAAAATTGGTTTTGGTAATATGCTGATGTCAGTAGAGTTTTTCTGTGTGGAAAGATATTTAAATTAACATTTTTACTTACTCCATTGTACAAACTAAAGGTTGTAATGATTTCAAATTACTGATGAGTTGCTGTTTGGACTATGCAAACATGACCATAAATGTCTTTTCCCTAGTAGGGCAATATTTATATTTTGAGTTTGTGTATGGGGTTTATTTTTTAACAGAGTAACACATTTTAATCTTCTCTGTAACATAGCCATTTCACTTATGTCAGGATAATAAAAAGATTTAAGAGCATTTTTAGATAAAAAACCCCATGCTGGCTAACAGGTACAGGGCTCTCTGTATCAAGGAAGAAAGCACAGACTTACATGGCTGGTCTTGAATAATTGTATCATGATAAGCAAGCGCAGTGACACCACATTAGTAAGAAAGGTGTGAAGACATGCACATTTATAAATACATTTATTAGGCAGATGGGTTGTAATTGTAACCTGAAGAGAGAGCTTCTAAGTAAAAAGATTTATAATTGCTTACATAGGTATTCTTTAAATATGGGAATCTGTACCCAATGTGATGTTTTATACATTCAGTGAAAGAGTAAAGGTGAAAATTAACTGTGAAAGGAAGTAGATGGCCTCCTTAACCATTTTCTGAGATGATGGACAGCATTATTGGCAGGGGTCTTAATTAAAATCAAACCAAACAAAACCGAATCTGTTTGCTTCTAATAATGAGGAGTACTGGAGTAAGGCAACAGACTATCTCCTCCAGAGAAAATTGGCAGATGGAGAAAATGTATGTGCAGGTATCAGCAAGATTGCCTTGAAGCACCCTCTGCTGCCTGTCACGGAGGTGCTATTTAATCAGGGTTTTGATAATATGCTGGTAGCAAGTCAGTACTCAGGGCTGAAGGTTGTGTTTGTGCTGATTCTCTCTTCTACCTCCTCTCAACTGCTGCTAAACAGCCCAAAATGAAGTCCATGTCAAATGGGATGTTATTCAGAAAACCTCTTCTCTACATATGTTTGAACAGCAGATTATAATGGCCAGATCTTTGTTTCCTTCAAAATATTGTGGTCTTCCCCAGGAAGAGGAATTGGTAATGGAGCTACATGTCTTGTCCCCAACTGTAGTTCTGTGTGTATGTCCCATAGCCTTGGGAGCTATCAGCCCCAGGTCACTGCGTTCCCAAACTGGGTATGTGGTGACAAGCAACAAAATCAGGCTAAATTGGAAGTAATTCTGATGTGAAAGGACTTCAGGATTTTTGAACAAGGAATGAGAGCATGCTCAGGCTTGACATTTTACTATACCAGTCCTTCACATTTCATCTGCCCACCATCCAGAAATGTGCATGTCTTGTTGGCTCCTACAGGTATCCCAGTCTGTGAAGGCCTTTTCCTACAGCTCTTGTATCGTTGATCCTTTTGGGATCAATCTTCCTTCCCCAGGAAGCAATTCCCCTCCCATTGGCTGACCACCATGATTTTATAGATAATTGATAAAGCTTAGCTTCTGCTTGTATATGATACATGTGGTCTGTCTTTGCTCTGGTACCTGCTGAAATTCTCTCTATACATTTATACAAATAGTGTGGTTAATGGATGCTGACAGCTACATGACCCTTAATGGCTGGGCTGCTTATTTAAGTGTCTTAAATCTGGATTCAGGAGCCACAGATCAGCATTTTGGGTTTGTGTTGTTGTTGTTTTGGGATTTTTGTTTGGTTTTTTAATGTCAGAAGCATATTTTAGTGTTGCACATCATTTGATACTGTCTAGTGTTTCTGTGCAAGTTCATGAGTCTGGGCATGCTTTTATACGCAAAACACGTCTGGAGCCCATATTCCTTGCTGCCTGATGGACAGGTGATGTACATCCACTATTTGGAATGTGATTTGTCATCTAAATGTAGCTGATGTTAGAGTCTGAATGTCTTGTTACTGTGAAACATTTTACTGCTTTTAAAGCAACTTGAACAAAGAGAGCCCTTCATACTGCACTGTGATGTGTGTCTTTATTGAAAAAGCTCCTCTCCATTGCCAAGGCACTGAAGCATTTGCATTAAGTAATACAGGAGATGCCATAGCAATTTCATGAGAATTACCCTTTGCAATGAATGTTAGATTAAACATCTAAGTAAAATCCCTTGCAAGTGACCAGAAGGTAAATTAGAGCAGAGCTGTACCTGGGTACAATTAAATTATGTACCTTCTTTTAAAGATGGTTTTTAATTGATTTGGTGCATACTCTTTACTTAGTTAATAATGAACGTTGTACCTGTGGCTATATGATCACTCATGTGAGTTAGATTTACAGCACTAAGGAACTCCCTTTATCAAAGAAAACAATTTCATAAAGGGGCTGTCTCCTCTCACTGCTGTGTTGCTGATAATGCATCTGGACTGTTTTTTGATTAGTTCTCCAGTCTTACACTAATATTGAAGATGTTCTTTAGCAGATAAATGTAGGGTTATCACATAATTTTAGCAACCTAATTTGTTCCTTGCTTGCACACTACAGCAACTTTTTTGTCTCAAACCCCTCCTCTCCATTAGGGCTTCTACAGCACTGCAAAAATGAAGCTAGGAGGGAGATGAGCATTAGAGAAGAAGAGGACAAAGATACAGGATACAAAAAGATGAAGGAAGGAGTTGAAAGTTGCTGGAATTTTTTGCCAGGAGAGAAGTTCCTCCTATATTCCTTCTGACAAAGCTTGAATCTAAAGAGTCCTTAAATCTCCCAGTGTGAGTGATAGGTATTGCAGATCTTCAGTACCAATCAGTACTGGACATTACCATTATTATTTGAAGGTTGTGCTAGGTATTAATTTAACTTTGTCCCAACTTCCATATGTTCCTTTCCAGTTTGCAGTTGCTACCATTTTACCAAGCATACACCTAAACTGAAATTGAAGGTAAGAGTTTTCAAAGCCGTTTCTCTGAAGTTAAACCTGTATTTGTAAGTGTTGTGATGATCAACAGAGAAAAAGAGGTCTTTCCTTAGTAAGGGACACATATACCTCAGAACAGGAGAAAAAGAGGTACAGAACCCTTGTAGTAAAGAGAGGGTCTGAGGTGGACATGCATAAGTGCTCACCTAAGTGCTTCCTACAGGAAAAGGATAAGACAGGTCCACAGGAAGCCAGCTGCAGCCTGAGATGGATATTGCACAGCTGCTTTCAAGTAGTTTTCTGCACTAAAGTCCTAAGATGTTGCAGTGGCAAAAAGATGTCTTTGAGGATGCTGTCACTACTAATCGCAATCGATTCTGGTTACAAGTTTCTGAGCTGTAAGGGTGACACATTCTGCAGATTGGACAAGAAAAGGATTCCTCTTTGTTTGGGAAGATATTCTTGAAGGTCTTCTCTTCATAGCCCTGCATGGATAGCTATATCCATGAGTATTGCCTCAAATCCCCATTTGAGCTCAATGAGGACATGTTTCCTTTCTTCATTCTCCCTTGGATTTTAAAAAAGCCTTTGAGTTACACATTAAAAATTTTTTTGAATAATGATATCAGTCTCTAAAAGAAGAATCTAAATGGAAAAAAAAAAGATCGACCTAACAATTAGATAGCTAATGTTTGCATAATTTTAATTATCACATATTGCAATTATTTCTAATTCATTTCAATGTACAAATCACTATTTTATATATGGCATGTTGTTAATGTTTACTACTATAATTACTAATTTGCAATATAAGGCAGCAATTTTATAGTTACTCAGTTATGTATAATTATTATGTCAAATAGGAGATGGCAATTAACACGGAAATATATTAGAAATGAATGTACTAAAATCAATCTAAAAATATTTGACACGTACTTGTCATGTAGTGCATGGACTGCATTTTCCTCCTCTTTTCCCCTTAAGCATGCTTTTAGACAATGTGTTTGATATCCCACAGGATTTAATCCTGTAAAAGTTCTTATTTCACCATCCCACTGACCATTAGATTAGAGCTAGAACTAACAATCAAAACCCAGAGTCTTCTGTAGCTAACTCTTGTGTAAGGTTTCAGAGTTTAGGTGCCTTGTTCTACATAAGCGTTTCAGAAAGTCCCTTCTTCAGTGACTGCTTAAAAATGATATGTTTAAGTTCTTCTGCTGCCCATAGCTGAAATTCTTTTAAAAGAGACGTTCAGAGAGCATTTTGAGCTGTAAGGCTGGCACTGCCTTAGCAGAAAGGTGCCGAAGGAGCCATGGGCCTGCAGCTGGCATCACCTGCTGCTGTGCAGAGCTGAGCTGCCAGGAAGTTGCCCCTGTGTGAAGGCAGAAAGAGTCAGGGTGAAGAGGATACCAAAGATGTATACAGTGATCCCTGACATGACTCTTATGTTCCTCTGAGAGCACCCAAAGCACAAAGTACTATGCATTGCATCTTTAAAACTATATTGGTACTGTTGTGTGAAAACTTGACTAGAAGGTGGGGTTTGGGTCCTCATCTGGAAGGAGGGAATCAGAGTGGTATCTCCTGTCCCCTGGGAATGAACCCAAGTGCAGGGTCTAGTTACAACTTACTTCTTCCTTTATAAAGCTGGGCTGCCCTGCTGTCAGGGGGGAGCCGGGAGAAAGTAGGCATTTGCGGGGTTATGGTAGTTCTGGGATGGAAGAGACTTGACCTGGGGTGCATTTGGGAGGTCTTCACTCCACTGATTGGCCCAGTGCAATGCAAAAGGTGGGAACAAATAAACATATTAACAGATAAAAAATTATATCCCTAAATTATCCACGGAATCCTTAAAGAGAGGGAAAAATCCTTATTCTTAGAGAATTTAAATTAGCACTATCACTTAAACAAACTTCCTTTGTGGCAAAATAGTTCTCTGTGACAATTCCTTTTTTTGCCAGGGATTTAAAATCTGGGCAGCTCTAAGCCCTGCTAAACAAAATTCATGGCTGTACATCTTAATAAAGCAAAGAAGAGTGCACAGCGTGTCAAACAAATTCACCTCCTTGGTGTAAGTGTAAGGCTGCTGTAATGGCACACGGCAGCGGGAGATCCAAATAGGACCCTTGATGCGTTAGCAGAGCATATTGACTTATATGAGTCCTTTTGCCTGGTTTAAAATTGATCCCCTTAGAAAAGTTAAATATCACCTATGTTTGTAGATTGCTAGACAGCTATTAAGATAATGCTTTTATAAATACAGATGGTGCCCTTATCAAAATTACATGGCAGTAAATAGATGCCAGTAGAAATAATATGACACTTTGATTAGCTAATAAGACGAAGCACAAATAGAATGGGGATGCTAAGTTGCTCTGACAGTTTTCATACTGTCTTATTTATTGCTCATTTAGCTTTGATAAGTTTCTATTACAGTTTTGGCTTCTTAAGCATTTCCTTTGAACTTTTAATTTTTAAACAGTAATCTGTATTTTATTGACTTGGGTGAAAAATCCTCTTTGTCAATAAGCTCTTCATCATGATAGTAAATGTTATCATTCTTTTTTAAGTAAATTGATAGGCCAAATTGCATAATGTAAGTTGTAGAGATATAAGTGGCAAAGAGAGTGCCAACTAATGTTACATGAAAATTATTCATTAGAGCAAATTATTGCTGAAAGTTTGGCAAGCAATATTGGTTCAGTGACTGGTGGCTTTTTATGCCATAGTGAAAGACTTGTCATTGGACAAGTCATTGGACATTGGATGACGACAGGAAAATTGTACAGGAGGAGTTCTGTGCTTTGGAGACAGGCTTACACTGTAGTCTAATACTCCATTTTCAAAACCGGTGTAACTCCATCAGCTTCACTGGGATTGAGACATGGCCTGTTCACTTCTAAATCTGCTGATTTTAGATGTGAGGAAAATACTGCCTGTCACTTGAGTCATGTTAGAAGAATGTGTTCATTGATGCACTTCTTGGGGTGGTTAATGGCAGTGATAATCAAGAAGCAGACAGCAGTTGAGAAGAGTGCAAATGGTATGTGGGTCATTAACAAGATCTTATGAGCATAATGCTGACCAATATTTCTGCCTTTTTGGTACTTAACAAAACTTGACTGAGTGACTCAAAAGCAGATAATGATTATAACCTGTCACAGTTTTAAAATCTTTCTAGAAACTTTTAGCTGGCACCACTTTCTCAGAGAGCACAAAGCTCAGTTTTGTTCTTTTCTTGCAACATGGTGCTAATATTAACCCTGTGGTTTAGCAGTGCTCCCAGTAAATGTGTTGAGCTAGATATCCTCTTCCATTTCTGCAGAGAAAAGAAGGTCCCCGTGCCCATGTTCCTATGCACAGTGGGTTGCTCTGCACCTTGTGAAGCAGCACTGGTGTAGTTGAACCTGACACCCAGTTCTCCTCAGTCTTACTCAATAATTACTGCTGTGATGGTGTCAGTCTGCCAGTAGCCAGCAGTTTGACATAAAGTTCAGGGAACCAACTATCAGCCAGATGGAAAGTGGGAACAAGCATCCCAGCTGTCACACTCTTCTGGAGCCACACTGAGCATCCCAGTTCAGATTTCTCTAGGCCAGGTATAGCTCCACTTGTTCACAGGCACAACAGTATTGTCTTCCTGTCTTTGTAGGCCCTGCCTACCACAGGGGCTGGGCTTGGTGGACATAAATTTATCCTCTCAAATTTAGACAGTTGGCATGAGGAGGATGCACAACTTGTGTAAAGACTGTTGACTGCATGGAAATTTCCAGCTGTTGCACCCTCACTAGGAAATGTCTGGAAAAGGCAAAGGCATCTTAGATTATTTCTCTCGGGCTCCCTGCAATCAAGGTTCCTTGTGAAGGGTTGGTTTGGGACGATGAAGGCAATTTAACCCCTGATTAATCCTACAGATTTAGCCCAAATGTTGCAAATAGCTCATTGTTAGAGAGCAGGTGGGACACATACTTACTTGCCAGATGGAAAAAATCCTTTTAGGTGTCCAAGTCCCAACTGTGTGAGCTTAATGTAATCATCTTGTTTCTGGTTTCACTTTTTGTTGTAAAAATTTAAAAACCTATTTTCCAAATAAATAAATTTAAGAAATCCCAAACCATAACAATGCGCCCCCTTCAGATTTCACATCTTTATGGCTGTATTGTCAGCTTCATGCATGAGGTTTTAGCTGTGCAAATCTCTTTAATGCAAGTGGGAGTTGTACAGCAAAAGATTTATACATTGACTTTAGAATAATATTGTTTCATCTCTCTTTTTCTCTTTTTTTTCGCCCCTTTTTTCTTGCCCCCTACTGATTTCCTCCCCAGATTTCCCTCTTTGTCTTTAATGAAAATGACAGGCTAATTCTGTGCCTCTCTTTCTGTAGTGAGAAGCAGGCATGATGATCCCTTCCTACTCACTGAACAGGCATAAGTCCAAGGGAGTGATATGTGAAGGTAGTGATAATATGTGAGTATTAAGGTTGTAGTGAAAATCCTTTATCTCATCAGTGATTTCCACTAAAAACGAAACCAAAAACAAACGTGTGAAACAGTCAATACTGCAGAACCCCATCCTAGTGAAAAAATACCTTTTTTTAAAAACAGGGTTTTTTTTAGGATGACTGTGTCAGCCTTTCTGGCTAAAATTTCCTTCACTGCTTATAAGTAATGTGGTTGACACAAACAGATGTACATAAATCTAACATTTCAAGGAAGATCATGCCATATCCTATCTATATGACAGGGCAGAATTTGAACAGTCTTGTGCTAGCCTGTGGGCATAATGTAAATTCCCTGGGCTGGAGAGACTTGGTTTTGCACCAGAATTTCAATTGGTTGTCACCTCATTTTTAAAAAATGGGCTCACTCAACACAGCTGTGTTGTAGTGTTTTCCTTCCTTATATCAGGAGGGGACAATTGACCTAAGCCTTGAATCCTTTGGGACTGTGAACAATAAAACCCCTTTGTCCCCAGTTTTTATTTGAAAGTGCATTCTCTCAATCTTCTTTTGTCCAGAGAATTTTCAATGCTTCCTAGTATACAATTTGGAAATTGTTTATTGTCCATATAGGAGGATATGCGGCTGGGTGTCTTCTTTTTTAATCCACGGGAAAAGGCAGGAATTGTTGTTCTTCTGGGTAGGGGTGATAATCCTACAGAGCCCAATCCCTGTCAAAGTGAGAGTGCAACCCAGGTGGAATTCAGAATACTGTAATGAAGGCATTTTGCCAAAATGTTTGTCTACAGAATGGCAGAGATTAAAGCTCTTCTAGCTCTGATTGGATTACCATGGACCAGAAGCACTTTAATCTCTACCACTGTGGCTTTGGGGGAAGCCAGTGATTGAGATGTGCGGTGGGACCATGCTGAAGAATCGGATGACTGCACTTAGCTCTTTAATCTTCTAGTCCTGTGGCTGTTGTAGAAAAATATTTAACTGTTGCAGCAGAGAAATAGGCAGTGAATAGTTATTTTACCTTTTACTATGTGAAGAAAATAAAAGTTGCACATTCTCCCCTCCTGAGTTGTGGAAGCAGCCTATATACGATAGCCTCACTCAGAGCAGCCTGAGCCCCTGCTCAAGACACAGTATTGGGTAAGCTGGTGGCTGAGATTAATGTAAGCACATAATAGCCAATACTGCAAATCAAAGGTCTCTGAAATGTAGTACCATGTCTCAGACCAGCAGCAGATGCCAGTGGAAGGGTATTAAGACAAAGTATATTTAAAGTGACTTTTTCTCCCCAAGGCTGACAATAGTCAGTATTTTCTGGACACTTCTTGAATAATTTATGTTTAAATGCTCTGTTTTGTGCATAAGAAAGGCTGCAGACAGAGCTATTGAAAAACAATTCCAAGTACAGAAATGCCCTTTTGGAGAAAGGAAGAACACAGAAGCATGAAGTACTAACTATAATCCAGTTTTGGATTATGTGCAGTTCAGTAAAGAGGTAGGAATAACAGCAAATAATAAACGGGAATCTGAGCAATTTCTCTTGCTCAAGCCTCAATCAAGAAAGGGTACATTTAGTAAAGAACATAAGATATGGGTGAGGTGGTGAAAGTTGTCATAAGAGATGTGACCAGTGGGATACAGGGTGCTGTGGGACCTGAAGGACGTCCTTCTCAAGTATGTAAGGATCACCAACACAATGTCAGCTTTGTGTGCCTACATTACTCTGGTGTTTTTACGTCAGGCTACCCCTAGTTTCTCAAGAAAGAAGCTGGGGGTTGCTGTGAGACTGAGGAAGTCTCTAAAACCTGCCTCTAAGGTTGGGTATTTTTTAATAGCAAATGGCTCCACATAAAGAACCCTTCTCACTTGCAGTTTCTTGGGCTTCAGCAAGAGCTTGTCCAGCTTGAACTGGGCTGTCAGGGCTGGAGAGGAAGCAGTGGCATTCACCCATTTTGGGAATGGGAATTAAATCTCTGTAAGGCTCAAACAGGCAGGAAAGTCATGTGACTGTTGTCTTCGGTGGAACTTAGGTCACCATAAAAGCACAACTCCCAAAACCAGAAGTTGTCTTAATTCCCATCATCATTCAGCATTAGGAGTCTGGTCCTTTAGTGAAGTGACTGCACATTCAGCCTTTGAAAAAACATGGACAGCTTTCATTGGAAGTGTGTGTAATGCCATGTTGACGTCTTTAATTTTTAAATGATTCTTCAGACTAGGAGAGTAAAGCTGTGTAATCCATATGTTTTATATGCTATTGTGCCAACCTTTCATGGTGAGAAGCTAAATATTTTTGTCATTTTAGTTAGTTTATATATGCTGCTCTTGGTTTGCTGGCCGAGTGAAATGTCTGATGTGTCCCACCCCAATGTCTGCATTTGGATGGAGGATGAAGTGAAATGAACCCTGTAAGCCAAACACTGAGTTCCTTTCTGTTCTTTATTAGCTCTTACTTGGCAAATTCTAGTGGCTTTTGTATAGAGAACATAACATTGCAAAAACAGTGGATGTTTATGGAAGGCAAAGCATAACTTAATAAATACAGCATAGATGTTATGGGAATGAATGCTCTTTCGCTAAGTACAGAAGCTACATATGGTGCTGATAGGAAATGCCATATGTTTGTGGAAGAGGATATATTTGCACAGTGCCTTTTCCTCAGACCTGCTAATCTGTGAAAAATAACAATTCGGTTTAATACAGCTGTTTTTGACCTCTTGGTTTTGTCCATTAACTTCTGTGAAATATATGCAGTCAGAATGAATCTGGACGTGTAGGTCTGCACTCACTCCTCTTCAAGGCCACTTAATCCTAACAGTACCCATTTGAAATGCCCCTTACTCTAATCATGGTGCTACAAAATTAGACTGTCCTTTATATTGTGGTTCCTGACACTCCAAATCCTAGGTGCCTAGCTCCCCAAAGGAAAGTACTCATCCATCACCAGTGTCACTTGTGGCCTGCTGGCAGTGATACTGTCACAGCAGAATATGCTTGAATCTGGGCTCTCAGTCTGGGAAAAGATTTGGATCCAGGTGTTCCACCTTTCTGTTGCCATTACCATCAGTGTATGGCATAACACAGCTACTGACAACATCTCCTCTGCTCGATGGTCCTGTGTGGAGTTGCTGCTGCTGTTGCATTCAGAGAACAGGACTAGGTGCCTATGCTCAGGAGTAGGTTCTGGGCTGTAGATGGAGGTAACCACCTGCTGGTGCCTTGTTTCAGGGAGTTTTGAAAGGGCTGACACTTTGAGTATACTCAACAGTAAGCTTTCCTCTTTGGTTACGTGGCCATATGCTTGATATGAGTCTTCTGAGGTTTCTCACACTCCAGTGCTCACTTGAGGTTGGCTCCTATATGCCCTTGGGGTCAATATATCTACCCCTGTGTTTCAGGTTGCCTTTTGGGACCAACTTTCTAAAAATGTATGTCTTGCAACGCCTAGTTGTAGGTGCACAAGCCTTTTATGGGATCCAACCTGCATCTTAAACCTGCTTAGTTAGAGAGCTAGTTGGGTAGCAGCCGTACCTCAAATGAATGCTGCTTCCAGGAATATCCCTGGCTTTTAAAGCTAAAGATGCTTGGATTAGCTAGATCTCTCTCTGAATGTACAGTCATAAATGAACCATGCACAGCCCCTGGTAGTTCTTGGCATTTTAAAAATTATTATTTTTATTTGTTCATTGAAGAAAAGCATCTGGAAACCATTGTGTAAGTAATTTAGTTGAGCAAGCTTTTTCGCAATAGGCAATAGAGAGTTAATTCTCGGTGTTGTCAGCCACTTTCAGTTTTAAACACGTTTACAGATTCAGAAGACAGCCATATAGAAAAGAATGTTATGTTAATGTGACAGCAATCGCAGACACTGCTATTGAAAACTCACTGTTGCTCTCCCCTCCAAAATTAACATCATAACCTTATGTCAGTGACTCACTATTATCCTAATACCTGTTTTTGGATTCTGTCCAGTCCCATTAGATATCCTTGTGTTGATTGCTCTGTTACTGGTGAATGTTAATTGCCTCCAAATCTCAGTGGAGTTCAAAAGCTTAGGGAAAAAAGTACTGACTGGTAGAGCTGGTAGTTTTATTAACAGGCAAGTAAAAAATAAATCTGTTCAGAGATATTGGTGAAGTGCCTGAGACATGAGATAAAACCAGCTGATCTTACATCTTTCTTTGCGTGTCTGTCATATGTTATTAATTACATAACAGAGTAAGCCATTCCAACTTTGAACATTGAAATGATATCACTAATGCCTGTCCACAGTCAGTGTATCTTAAGAGGTAAGGCAGGCTCTATGTCATTCCCATCAGGACTCTCCTCTCCTTGACATTAGATAAGGCCCTTATTACATTTCAAGATGCTTTTCAGAGTTATTGGGACTATTTAATTGAAATTATGATGTCAAAACAGGGTTATAACAAGGCTTGTCACATGTCATTTAGTACTTTTTCCTCCTTCTAGTAATGCATATTAATTTTTATTTTTTTATATAGAGAACCTGCCTTTCTGCTTTGCTTTGAAGGAGAACTGAGATCTTGATTACTTCCCCTTTTTTTTTTCTGTTTCTTTTAATCATAGACTTTTAAATAAGATCCTTGCATGCTCCCCCTCTTCAAAACCAGAAACCTCCAGATGGAAAACCCTCAGTGTAATCCCATTGTGAGTTTGCTTCTTGCAGCATATTTTCTAGTTTAGGTACCTCTTCTGCTAGTTTTTAGTTTGTAAAAAGGTTGGTAGTACTTGCAGAGCAGAAATAAGTGATGTGAAGAATATACTGTAATCGCTTACTGCAGAATAATTGCATATTTTATATCACTGGTTTTCAGTTGGTTGATAATATTTAATCTCCTAGTAGAGATCTGTAATGACTCATTTTAGACACTGACCCTCTAACTTCATTTCAGGAATGAAATATTTCCTAATCCAGTAATTTCTGTCTATGCCATCATGTCATGTAGATAAAGAAAAGCAACTCCAGGCACCCACTGCTAGATTGCTTAACAAAAAAAAAAAGTCAGCAGGTGAATTGCTTGCTGAATGTGAGGCTGAAGTCAAATGCTAGCTGAATGTGTTATGGCTTATGAAATCTGTATTAGGGTAGATAAAGTGAAGTTGTTATTTTTGTGATTTTAAGTGATTGTTAGGCTGCTATAATGAAAAGCATACCCATCTGATAGGCAGAGTGTGTCTAGATTAACGTGAGTTTTTTAAGCAGTGTAAATGTGATTCAGCCAGTGGTCAAAAGGTGAACAGAAGTCAAGAATTTCATTGTGAGGCTCACTCCAGAACAAAGGAGGTGTGAGAGAGAAGCAGGATAATTAATCATAATATATTTTTTCGTGGAAATTAGCTTCGCAGTGTTTATTATTACAGTACTGAGCATTTGAATTTTACCCATGTTTGCAGCAGGAGTACTAAAAAATACATGTAGCAAATGAGCACAGGGCCAAACACGGTATGTTTGGAAGGTCTCAAGGTAAAGATAGTGGGTGACTGAAATAAGCCGTTGTAGCCACACTGAAGCACATAACTAGCTGTCAGGATTTCACAGCTTCTGAGCATTGCGAGGGTCCTATTCATTTCCATGCTGAAAATGTTGCTCACGGTCCTCTCTAGCTGTGAAGATACACTTTTCCTTCCTATTTCACTGCATCCCTCTACATCTGTTCACATTCATGAAGAATTTCAGGAAAAGGAAGGACTCTAAGTGTTTTATCTTGTAAACAATAATACATCTCATTTTTTGTTTTTAGAGTTCAGGATAACACAGACTGTATCCTAAGGCATGAAAAAAGAGATTGAGTAAAAGATTATTTACTGTTTATTTTGTTTTACCAAGTCACTATTTTGTTTTTGTATGTATATAAATGTATTCATGCTTATTATAAGATCATATTTCTGTAGCTGTCCTGTAGTTCTGAAGCATGTGTGTATGTCCCTGATATCAGAGGAAGTTTTTCTGTAACTGGAGTAAAGCGGAGCTGTGTATATTTACTGTCGGTTGTGCGTCACAGATCTAGTTCCCATTTTGCTTCCTGGATTCAAGCAACCCTAACATCTCTGTCTTTCCATGCGCCCTGCTACTGAAAAGTTCCTGGCTGAAATGAATTTTCCATTTCTGCCATGTCAGTGCTGGCCAGAGGAGAAAGCAGCGGGTAGGGTAACTGCTCATCGCTGCCTGCATTCCTTCCCCATCTCACTGCTAGGTATAAGCTCAAGTCAGGGACTTTCAGGAAAAGCCTACCCCAGGCTAAAAGGAAGGATGGTGGCATGTGCTACTTCCCAGCCATTAGGGCATGGAGATGTAATACCATTTTGTTCAGCAGGAGTTTGCGTTTGATGCTTAGAAATTGTATACTTTCTACTGAGTGCAGGCACTGAATTCAAGCACTCTGCAGTGCAATGGGCACTCGACTTGGTGCAACACATGAAACAAAACCCCAGGTGTGGTGGTTTGGTGGGGGTCAAATTAAACTTAGATGTAAGCATCACCACCCTGCATTTGCATAAATTATTAGATGTATGCTAGGGTTTAATTTGGCCTGGTGACTCTGCTAAGATGAGATTCTTTGTGTGCCTGTGAATTTTGGTGTCAAGAGTGGGGATCACTGTTGCTGGGGAGTGCTTAAGAGAAATAAGACAAAAATTGAATCATTTCCATAGCCTAGGAAAAACCCCATAGAATCATAAGAAATAATCAGCTGTCAGAATGAATGAATTCTGTGCTCCTAATTTGCAGAAATCCCAGCAGTTGCTACTGTGCCCAACCACTCACTATTACAATAAAATATAATTACATGATTAAATACAATATAGGATTTCCATAATAGAGAACTTTATTTCCTTGTCACAATACGGGAGTTGCTGTGGTTGGAGCTCACAGTTTGGCACTGTAACTATTATTAGATGCAAACATATCACATACTAGGCAGGATTCCTCCCTCTACAGGGGCACTTCCCAATCTGGGTGACAATGGTTTGCTGCGGAGAGTGGAAACTTTGTAGGAGGTTGCCTAAGACACACCTTCTGGACAAGGAGGTATCTTTACAACCATGTTTTGCTCTGCTAAAACAAAGCTTCTTTCTCCCACTGCTGTTTGTTTGGATTGGTGCCATCTGCCTTTTGCTAAGCCCAGAACTTGCTAGAAGGTGAAGTTCACGCTAATGAATAACTTTAAGGGGTGGAAATTTTATTAGAACCTGATTTCCCATTGCTGATGACAGCAGAAGCTTGAATAATTAGAACTACAGAGACAGACACTTAAACTTAGGTACAACAGTCCCTGTTCAGGTGAGAACTGTCTGTGTGAGACAGGAGCAGTAATCCTAGTTTTATTGCTGTATTTCCATTTTGACAGTAATTTGTGTGAAATTCTGCATTATACAAGACTGGTTTGTTAGCTGCAAACAGTAGCAGATAGAGTAGAAAAACATCTGGATCCAGTGCTGGGCAAGGTTGTCATGAAAGGTAAACATGGAGGTGCAGTCCTTGAAGCTTCTGGAACTTGAATGCGTGAAGCATTTTTGGATTTTATATGTTTGAGGGCAGAAGGAATTATCTGGCTTTTAGGTTGTTCGCGGTTGTTTTCTATAAGATACATACATAGAGAAAAAGAGAGAGACTAGAAATTAGATTTAGGAGGAATGGCATGAAGCCATCTTAACTGTAATAGAGTGTCCAAGTAATCAGGTATGTACTATCATGATGAAAATCTGTGTCTTTTAGTGTTTAACCATAGGAACATAAAGGCAAACCTGAAGTGCTGTGTTGAGATAAAGAACTGTTTTGGTTATCTGCAGGGCAGATTGGTGACAAGTAATGGCATTGGTGACATGTTGCTTCTGATTTTGCTCTCAATTTATCTTTCAATCCTTTTGTTCCACTCAAGCTTCTGTTCTTGTGTCTTTCCACTCTGATGGGCTTGCCTTCATTTATTGCAGTTCATCAGTGGCGTAGTCCTCATCTCATTAAAATCAGTGGCAGATCTATTAGTGACCTTAGTGATGCAGGAAAAATCCTAAGTCTTGCTTATCCTAATCAGTCAGATCATCATAATTAATTTAATGATCTGAAAATCCATCAAAACACAGCATACTTTTAGTTTACCTGCTGACACGCAATGTGCATAATCCTGAGCCTTCAAGTAAAGTTTGTGTTCTGAGTTTCTCCCCAGCCTAGCAGATGCCTTGCTTGTATTTTTGCTTTTCGAAAAATCAGGGTTTGAAGAACTGTAGACTTTGAGGTTGGCATTTTCTGTTTGTAAGCTACAGAATCTACTGACTTTTGAGTAATCTGTGTAGATGTGCATGTAGAGTACTTTCACAGTCATAATCTTGAATAGTTCAAATTTAATTATGATGAGAGATCCTGTATTTCATTTATATGTAAAATTAAAAGAAAATATGCAGAAGATAATCCTATTCAGAGACTAACTCCAGATATTTTTGAGCTAAAATGTTTGTAACATAGAAGTCTTCTTAAAATTTCTATTTCTGCACATTTTAGTAGTAATTTGGTTTAAAAATTGCAAGGCTGTAGTTTTATTTGACTGAGAGAAGAATTAAGAGACTATAGACAGACTAACTGCAGTTTTAACAATGCTAAAATCTGTTATAAATCAGAAAAGGAGGGAAAAGTACACATGCCATAATAATTTATTTGACAGTGCTATTTACATACATACATCTCACAGATTGTGTTTCTAGTACACTAAAAATAAGAAGGCTAAGCATAGGAACATTATTTTTAATATGAAGATGCAGTGGTAAAGAGGAGAGAAGGTTTTGTAATGATAATCAGGCTGCTGAGCACCATGGTATACTGGCTCCTATTTATGCAGACTCCTGCACCAGCTGAAGAAAAAAAAAAGGAAGAAAAGAAAAGAAGGCAATGCAATTTGCATCTCTGTATATTTTCCTTTTTTTTTTTCCCCTTATCTTCTTATTAGGGAGATGCCCCTAACATATTTTTTGAGCTGTTGCTTTCCAAAGTCCAGTGTCAGAAATGGCAAGTCTAAAGATGTGTTTGAAAAATGTGTGCTGACTTGGCTGTGTCCTGCTGGTAGAGTTTGCTGGGGATGTGGAGTGAGAGATTGTCTGATTGCCTCCTGTCCCATATGGAGACAGAAAATGTAGCTATTATTCCATTCTCAGAATTCCTCAAAGGTCACTTAAATCTGAATGGTCACTATTGGGATGTATTTTGGGAAGCAAATTTTGTACCAGGACTTAAGAAGTGCAGCTGTGATAGCCTGTAGAGGTAAAGCTAAATGGATTTCATGTGGAAACATAAGCCCGGCATTTTTGATGTCTTTATGATGTGGATTCACAAAATTTATTTGAGCTTTCCTTTCGGGTGTCAGTGATAGGATATGTCTACCAATAGTCACGTATGCTTCTTATTGTAGTTCTTATGTCTACCAGTAATAGCTTCTTGTCATAGTTCTTTTTTTAGGCAAATCACTGGTTCTGTAATGTTAATCTTTGCAATATCACACTTATGGATAAGGCTATGATGGCTTTTTCTCTGAATGAGTCCCAGAGTCTGATCAAAGTACAGGTATATCTGGCTTCTTTATTTGTATTTAAAAACTCTGTTTAATAGGAGCAATAATAAGTATCAAGCAAAAGATAATTGTGCTCATAGTTCAGTTGCAGTTGGGTGTTCTGAAGGATTGTACTTTGTAGTACCGGTCTGTGCTCTAACTGCTCAGAAATGCACTGTTGTGTGTTACTGCCTAATTGGTGAACCG
>WEKY01056311.1:679-13528 GCA_013390045.1 Picathartes gymnocephalus | reverse complement strand
TATACATGGCTGAAGAAAGCTCCAGTTATTGTTACTGAAACCATCATAATCATAAATAACTTATTGCTTCTCATTTTCCAGATACATGGACAAGATAATATAATAATTTTAAGAAGTTGCTTTCTGGGCCACTCTGGGAATGCTCTTCAGTGACAGTAGGCCTAGTTATCATCCCTGCTGCCCAGTAAACATAATGAACTTGGATTCTGAGATAAAAACAGGGTTTCAAATTTATTTAAAGAGCTAGCAAAAATAAGACATACATAATACCTGCATGTATGGATTTGGGTTGGGTTTTTTTAAAATTTGGTTTTCATCAAACAGGAGAAACAAGCAGAGACTGGCACAGAACAGCTGTCCAGCAATAAAATAATCACACCCCAAAGACCTCCATCCTTAATCTGAAGAAGTTTGTCCCAAACATAAATTTTTAAAAAGACTTGCAAAATATTGTGGCTGGAAAAACAGATGCCACAAGTGTCACAAAAATAAAATACTTATTTTAAGATAAATGAAATTAATACATTTAAATAAAGATGTGCAAAAAACATCTTCTCATTTTAATCTTGGTTCCCAAATTTAACATAAAATTTTTATATTATCCTTGCTATTAATCCTATATAATATAAGAAGATCCCAGATACAGATAACTAGATAGCTCTGAGGCAAATATTCACCCTCCTTCATTTAATGTTCATGAGACATATTTAGTTACTTTTGCTGGAGCATCCAGAAATATACCAAGAAAAAGAAAGTTGAAATAAGGTGTTGCAGTTAACCTACAGTGCAAAATTACGTGTCCTCCCACAATGCAACCACAGCTGACCCGCTGTGTCTGACAACCATCCTCTACTGCTCCTTCCTGATGAATTAACAGACTTGCAAGCTCCCTCCAGCCTTTGATGGACTTGTTCACATCAGGCTCTTCTTGGGGCTTCCGTGAGTATGGTAGCACCCAACACTCATCCCAGAGCTTCTTGCTCGCATGTGCACCATGCACACCCCATAACCTTCCACATTCCTCCAAGACAACTCTCATTTCTCATCCTGACACAGGTTTTCCTTTCCCTTCTCTGTCTCATTTCCCTATGGAAGCCTTCCCTCTGTTGCCATTAAAATTTTTTAAGGGTGCTCAGCCCATGCATGTCTTCCCTGTTCTCTTCTATTAAAAAAAAAAAAACTCTTGTTTTTAAGCAAGTAACTTATATAAAGACCCATCTACTTTCCTCCAAATTTCCTCCAAACCCTCTGATTGCCAGGGTACTCAAGGCTTGTGGGGCCTGTCTTGCCTCCTGTCCCTCGGCGCTTGCTGCCCAGACTCACATTATCTCTACTCTGCATTTATTCTCCTAAGTACACGACATGAGGGTCACATGAAATGCTTCCCCAGCTAGAGCACATATCCTCCTTGCCTGGATCAAGGTGCAGGTCAGTGGCTTTTGCACTTCACCAAAATGGGGAGGAGGGGTGGAAGGCAGACAGCTAAAAGTTCTCTCTAGAAGTCAAGAGAATGGACACACTATTTTTTCAAGTGCAGAAATATTTTACTGTCAAATATCAAAATATTTTTCTTTTGGCCAGTACAAACTGTGTTGATCCTGAAAACCAATCCATACTTTACTTCAACTTCAAGGACTGACTGCCCTCTTGGAAAACTAACAGAAAACAACATTTGCATCTTGGCCAGGCCTCCCTACTGTCCAGCACACATTAGTCACAGTGCAATGAGAATACATCAGTGAAAACTACCCTCCTACCAGGGCCATCTGGACTCTCTCAAAACCTTTGAGATTTATGTTCCCAGAGGCCCTCTTCAAGCCATGGTGTAGGGAGATTTCTAAGAGGAAGTTATGGAATACACATAAACTCAATGCTACTGCTTGGCCTTTCAAGGCAGCTAAGGAATAAAATCTCACCTACAGCAGTAACTCGGGGCCAAAGAGCAGTTAATAAAAATAAGAGCTGTTTCTCCTCTGTTGGAATTGTAATGTCTATGACAGACATCAATAAAAATTGTCCATGGGATACAACAGAAAACACTCTTGGATCTTGGTCCTGTGGATGCATCTTGCCAGGCACAATTCCCAAACACCCCCTTGTCTCTTCCTGTCTGTCACAAAGCCATATCTTTAGGTCAGGAAGCCTCTGGCAGCATAACTACTGCTCTGACCGAATGCCAAGACCAACACGGCCATGGATATCTATGGAGTTCCACTGTAGGGAAACTGTAAGAATGGCTTCTGTATGTTATGAGTAGGGAGAACTTCTCTGGTCTTGCTGGATTGCCAAATATTTGGAACCTATGGAGTCATAAACCCCTCTAACTCCCAGCTCTAGTGCCCTTTGAAAATGTGACACAAGACTGACACTTTTTCACCATGACTGTGGCATGTTTTTACCCTACCCTGGTCATAAGAAGTGCTGCTGCCATAAGAAAATGCCAAGTTATATGTCTTTGGAAAGAGGCATCTTGATGTTATCAGATGATGGTCCTAAGACTAGTGGAGGTTCCAGTTGGTTTGGTGTCATAATGACATGAAGACAATGCGTATCGCCCTTTTCCACATCAAAGTCAGAACTTCTATGTTCTACTCTTGTCTCCTCCCTTCTTCTTTGTAATGGAATGGACTTTCTTTATTTTTCCAGACTTCTGGGGAGTATAAATGTGTTGCCACAGATGTCACTTCTATGGACATTTTACCCTCAGGTCTCCTGCTACAGGTCTGCTTGATCTTGTCCTGAGACAGAAGAGTTTTTTTGTTCTTCCTCTCTCTCTGCTCTCTCTCACCTCCAAGCAGTTGTTCCTGTCTTTGATATTGCTGCATAATTGTTTTCACCTTCATTCACCACTGATTTCCTACCCTCATATAACACAGCTCACCATCTGATCAGAGATGTAAACAGCTGTAAAGAATCTTTCAGCCATATATACTTCCTCTTCCAGGGCAAGAAACATATATATGCCTCCTTGAAGACTCAAAACAGGCAACGTGTCCATTTACTATGAGTTCTGTTAGATTTCAGTGGGATCATTCAAAACTGTATCCATCTTCCAAACTGTTTCTAAAAATACTTTGGAGGGCACAATAGCCAAGTGGTCCAAATATTTAACCCTTAGGGAGGTTTTAGAGCTTCGCATACTACAAAAGGCATTCCAAGAGCTAGGAAGTGAAAATAGTCAATGAGTTTATACTTTAGCATGACCATGCTGCCCTAGTACAAATCAGTGCAGCACAAGCCACTTGTGTCTGGCTGATTTTGTGAAATGGGGTATATAAATATGATGCTAATGTCAAGAGTTAAGAAGCTGCTGCCTTCCTACTTGTGCTACTTATTAATCTGACAACCTTCATGCTGTGGCACCAATCTCAGTCTGGTAGTGTGTCTCTCTCTCTCTCTCACATTCACAGGTACTCTGCCATTTACATGAGTCAGACAGTTGGATCTGCAGGTCTGTGGTACACAGGAGAAACCAAGGCCTTGCACTTCAGCTGAGGAGCCTATCACATAGTTAATTTCTGCGTTTAAAAGAGAACTGCTGGAAGAGACCTGAGCAAAGATAGTTGCCAGATGCTTTCCTCACTACATAAACTAATCCAGCATATATTCCTGATCACAGAGTGGAGAAGTGGCAGTTCCCTATTTATGTTGCAACAGCAGCTGGTACTGCAATATATACTGTAGCTAACGGCAGACTTCTTGAATAATACATTACAAAAAGCTGCATACAAATTCTGTATGCAATCCAGTGTTTTATGTCTAAGTATTGAAGTCAAGGGAGGTAAAAAGAATGACTGTGTTAATTTGAAGGTTATATAAATTATTTATAGATTAGGTCAATCCACATACTTTCAATAGGGTAAGACATTGTGAAGAGAAGACGAAAGACCTGTATGTCTTTCCGTGCATCACGATGCTAATGTTTAAACAGGAGCACTGTTTACACTGAAGAGCTATGTCTGTGTTGTTATCAGATGCATAGAAGCCAGGATTTAAAAGATTGACTTAGTAATAAGCTTAGCTCCAAATGAATATGGCTAATCTGAAACATCATTAAAGTATGTTCTTTGAAAAAATGTGTTAGGGAAAAAAAAATCACCTACTCTGCTTCTGTATGGAGCATCTGAGTCATTAAAATATCATATAGTATTTTATTCCCCAATTGACTGGGTATGCAAATAATCTTATGGACAACTGACAGCTGGAGTTTCTCAGATCATATTGAGAACAATTCATAAGGCAACTATCAGATATTCTGTTGAGAAAGACTGGTTATAATGGGAAGTAGCAGCTGTGCAACTAATATTTTCAAAAGCAATCCAAAATAATAGAATATTTACACTATATGGTAAAATGTCATCTTTTGAGGCTTTACAGTACCTGATTAGATGAGTTAGAAGACAAAGGATTTGCCTTTATTTCCAGTGATGTTAGGTACCAACCAAAGAGTTATCAATGGTAATTAGGGAGCATGTACCAGCCTACATGTGAAATTCACAGTAATTAGACAGTTGAGAGGAGTTAAAAATAATTTCCAGTGAATCATATTGAAACTGAAGTAAAAAGTGAGGGAAATTTTGGGTCAAAGGGGTTTAAATGAGAATAATAATGCTGTTCCTTCATTTTTTCAAAGGGCTTTTAGAGTAAAGAAGATAATAGTAGGACTTTTAATCTGATTATTGTGAATATCTGGTTAATAATCTTGTCTAATTACTCTGTAGTTAGTTGGAAATGTAAGAGTTAAAACTTTGACCGCAAATATTGATAAGATTATCGCCTTCTAGTTTATACTATTCACCTAGAAAGATAACTCTTTGAGGAAAACCATAAATATTGACTTAAATTCCCTGGCAAACATGTTTTCTTTTTAAGCATAGACCTGTGACTGCTCACAGAGTAGAGGAAAATTATTTTCCTGAAAACTGACAGAACTATTTCTCTCAAGTAGGAAAAATAATTAAATTTTGACTTCTTACTTCCTCTCTATTTTAATCACATCAGAAGCCAATGCTTTTGTACCATGATATATCTGGGGGAGGGAGGGAGGAAGGGGGTGAGGGGTAATCAATAAACTCTTTTTGAGAAGAATCAAATTTTGGCAAAGGACATTAGCAACATTACTAGGTTGTCCCTCTCTGTATTCCTTCTAACCAATTTTTGAAAACCCATGCTGGCACTTACCCACTCAATTGCCTTGATAAAGACAATACAAAGTAGTATGTTCACAAAATAATTCATTAAACACACAGAGAGAATTTTCAAGTCAAAATGGGAGCGAGATCATCTATTTATCTACTTTCATGTTTGCGTTGTTGCTGAGTAATTCAGATGGTAATTTGGGATTTGGACATCTACGGCCTTCAGTAGATCAGCCTCATGATTCTGATACTTCTTGAAATATGACTGTCCGGAAATGGTATGTCAATACACTGGGTAATTTTAAAATATAATAGTAAAGGTACACATTTTTCAGCATGCAAAATAAACTTGATGGGACAGGGATGAATGTGAGAAGCAGCAGGAAGGATGAACACACCTTTAACTGTTAGAGAAGAGCCAAACACCTTTATGTTTGGGTATTCCTTTGGCACACTCTCTTAATGAGACTGTGAATCAGACGAATACCAGACAAGATAAGTGGTTATATTTCTGTGAAATCAGAATCCAAAGGTACGTTTTTAAAAAAAACTAATTTCATGAAGGTATTTACAAAGGGATGAGCCTCATCCTTTCTAGGTATTACTTGGCACAGTTCCACTGATTTTAAAGGCATGTAGCTGCTTTACACCAGATGAGAGTGTGGCCCAATGAACAATGACACAAATGCAAGAACATTTTAACCAAATAACCTGGAGTCTACAACTAAGAAAACCATTATCCCCTTTATTTCTCTGAAATGTCTGCAGTCAGGGCTTCCATAATACGTTGAAAGACTTCAGAACGCCTGAAGGCTTCCTGCTATTTTGAGTGCTGACATGGGTAGTTCCCAAGAGTTCACTGTGCTGTTTTTAACACCAGCAGGAAATTAAAATCCAAGTTAGCCACTCCCCTTTCCTCACCCCTCTGGTAAGGGAGGGACAAAAAGGAGAGACTGTGGGTTGAGATAACAATTTACTAAAAGCACAAAGCAGTGGGATAAGACAGGCACAATAACAACAGCAATATTAAGAAGTATACAAAAGAGAGAAGGTATTTTACCAGCAAAAAGGCATTCATGACCAGGAACAAAAATAAGATGCCAGACACTCCCTGCAGGTCGCATCCACATTGTTTCCCCTCAGAAGGGCAATACAGTGACTGTTCCCACATGCTACACCACATGGTATTTGGAAACAAAGGCAACATGGTGGGGAAGCTCCCACAGCTAATGTTTCCTGGCCCCAGCCCGAAATATTGGAAACCAGTGGTAAACACTCCCCTCCCTGGCAGCAAGGTAAGCCAAGCAGGGGTTGCACCACTGCTCAGCTGAGCTCAGTTCTGCACAGATGCTTGCACTGTCACTTGAAGCTCTCCGCGGTGCTAGGGGCTGCCCTGTGGGCCATCAGCACTGCTGTGTTTGTAGATCGGCTTGTGCTGCTGGGCTTCAGTCTTAAGCAACTGGTTCAGATTTGCCTACTGGGTTGCATTCTGTAGGAATACAATTTAGTCTTCTCAGACTTTGCTACATGGACACACCAGGCTTCCAAATGAGTGTTCTTCCTGATCTGAGAGAAGGTGATAACAGCAGTGTATCAATGATATCCACTTCATCCCTGCAATGTGACTAAGAAGAGATGTTATGTTTTGCTATGCTATGAGAATTTGTATTTCCATTAGCACATTTGTTTTGATAAATCTAAGTTTCCTTTTGCTGTGTCAGTGGTGAAAAAATTGAACCAAAGCACCTATATCTTCACTTCACCAGCCATGAGCACACCCCAGAAGGAACACTGTAGCCAGAGAGAGACATTTGTCTTCCAGTTTCCCACAGCAGCCTACTAGCTTCTGGTCAATTGGCCCTACCAAACTCCAACAGAAAGGCTGAAAAAGTGTGCTTGGTTCCCACATGGGATTTTATAGCATGTTAAGACTGTACTTGCAGTTTTGGCAGTCTGTAAGCAAAACTGATTATGTTTTGAAAGAGCAGTACAATCTGAAGAAGAGTCTAATATTTGTGTAATGCAGTTTGGGGGTTTTTGTTTGGTTTCTTTTTTTCTTTTTTTCCCTAGAAATTGAATATTAAACAAATCCCATCCTTTTCCTATAGAAGCTTGGATCATTTTGAATGCATGATGGGTTCCAGAAGTCAGAGACACTGTGTACAAATGTATGCATTACTGCTTTGCACAGCAGTGCTGAGTGACTGTACACAGAGGTTAGTTCCAGAGAAGTCATGCTACATTCTTTCTCTAGTTAATGGAAAGAGATGAGCTATTCCAGAGGGGCAATTCAGAACATCTGAGGGTTTCTGAATTGTCATCTGAAATAACTTCTTCCTATTAACCTCTTGCTATCCCTCTTTCTAGGATCCTCCTATTTTGCTGTAGGGAGAATGCACAAAAATATCATTAGTCTTTGGCCCTGTCCTCTTCCTCCCTGGAAAAAAAAAAACAAAACCTCCTTCCTCCCTCCCTCCTTCCCACCTTTCCTCCCTTCCTTTTTTGTCTTGGCCTGTCATGTAACTTTGTCCAAACTTGCATATACATCCTGTAACTTATTATCCTACAGATAATCGAGGCAGAATTAAAATCTACCAGACATTCTGACTTCTTTCACTTAGTCAACAAAACAAGTATCACACCTTCTCAGACTTAACCTGTCATAATAAAAATTGATCCAGGAATTTTCCTGTGAAATAACATTTGTTGAAAGATGCTGATTGACTGAAGCCAAAATTTTTATGAAGTTACTCAATTCTGGGATGAGATACCTGATGACAACTCGTCCAAGTAGAATGGGTCATGCCTGTGGCAACCCTATAGGGACTGCAGCAGCTCAGCACATAGCTGTGAAAATGTTTGGACTCTACATTTGTTCTATCTACATTTTCTACAAATTAAAACTGATAACTGGATTCTCCACTTTCATGACTGGTTGTTTCACACACACAAAAAGTTTCATTAACTAGCGACAGGGCCGCTCCTTCAGTCTATGGGAGACCCGGCTTCAAGTTCTACCTCTAAATTAGAGAGGCCATAACATAGTTTATATGAATGGTTTGGTTATTCAGTGGTTTCTCTTCTTGTGGAGGTGTGAGAAATTTCAGAAGCATTAGTTTCAGTTATACAGAGTATAACCAAGTTCCCTTAAGCCACATTTAAAGATGAGAGAGCCTGACTTTCACCAAGCAATTTAAAATTGTAGGTTCTGATGTTCTAAAACTCCTACTGTTTTTTTCTTTTATGCAAAACAAGTATCAGATGTGCTTCAGTTCCTTACTGGCCCTTTTCCCAAAGTAGGCAATGAGAGGCAGGCCTAGAAGGAAAAAGAGATTTCAGCAAATTATTTCACACCATTCTGTTTCTAATTTGTTATAAGTGAAAATTGTTGCCAACAGGATCTCAAGTTGATAAGAAACTTTTGTATCACTTTATGACTGAAGCATTTTGAGGGGAAAAAAAAGATGTCTCTCTTCTCAAAACCATGCAAAATACTATGGTTGCTAATGATATTCAGTATGATCAGCACATGTCAGAACCCAACTGTGTCAGAGCAAGTGAAATGTCCCTTATTGGTATAACAACAATGTTTTTTGAAAGATTTTCAAGTTTCAGAATTTTCTACCATGTAAATATAGTAACAAAATATTTACATGACAAGCCAGATATGTTTATATTTTTCATCAGTCTTTTGCCTTAGAAATGATTTAATTAAATGCCAGTTATCCAAATAACTCATGAGCAGGGTATTTCAAAACAGTTGACATTTGGTACTCCACTTGAACACATTTTACAGGCATATAGTTAGAGATGTTGGTTCTCATGAACTGAAACAAAGGAAAACACTTTGTAGTGTAGCCCCAAGACCATATCCACAAAAGATGTAAATGGCAAAATTTGGACGTAAACACCCCATTCAAAACCCTCTAAATCACTTCTCAGTTATTGCCCAATTCCTAGGGCATTAAAATACTAAGGACACTTAGATTTTGCAAAAAAGAAACTTGAAGTTCAGCGTCTGGCTGTGACCAGGAGTGGGGTATCGCACCTTCTGCTAGACATTGGTCTCAGGTCTAAGACTAGTCAGAATTCAGACAGGACATATGTCTTCTCCCTTGTGCTTCCTGTCAGCAGCCTCACTGCACCCCGATGGACCCAAGGGCAGAAAGCACACCAAGTAACTTCAGGATGGTTTGGGATGGAAGAGTAAAGCTCTCCTCCTTTCACTATTAAATGTCATCCACTATAACACAGAGGGATCTCCAAACAAGCAATTCTCAAGCCTTTTGTAGCCAAAAATCACATGAGAAAACTCTATGCTCCATCTACAGTCATCCCAGAGTGGCTATCTCTGCGTTTTGCTTTCCTGTACCCTGATCAGGGCTGCTTCCTACTCCTTTCCCTCACTGCTCTGTAGATTTAGCTATTAAAATTTACATTTCATCCTCTGCCCTTTCAGAAGTTTGGGTTGTACCTACTATCTTGGGTGAAAAACAGGGTTATTATGTGTTCAGGAATTAGGTTTCTCATTATCACCCATTTAAGGTGCTCCACTTTAGATAGTAGAATTAAACATTCACGAAACAAGAGAATGTAAGAAAGAGTGAGACCCTGAGGGAATTCACCTGGAAAGGAGAAGAAGAGAACTCCAAAGTCTCCTCAAAATTCAATATTTTTTTCTTCATTTTTCTCTGGTTCAGTGAATACTTCACTGCAAAGCCAAACAGCTCTCTTGAGAAAATCACAGCCAAGAGTACTTCTTAGAAAAGATTCAGCCGAGGTTTGTCATGTCATTTCTTATGTAGTAAGTGGAGAATTGTTTCTGAGAGTCTTCAACCAAAGATGATGTGGAGTCTCCCTCACTGGAGATATTCAAGAACCATCTGGAAACAATCCTGTGCCATGTGCTCTAGGATGGCCCTACTCGAGCAGGGAGGTTGGAGCACAAGACCCACTGTGGTCCCTTCCAACCTTATCCATCCTGTGCGTCTGTGTTTCTCTGACTCTGCAGCCCTGCCTGTGTTCCCCTCTGTGACTGTCACTGCACATGCTACAGGAGGCCACAACCCATTCAACAGTAAAGCAGACTGTACAGAGCTCCAGGTGCTAAGGGATTAGACAGCAAGTCACGAGAATTTGTACCTTACCTTTGGTTTCCAAGTTGTCCTCATTGAAGGATATCATGGTTTACAGCAACACTGTCAAATAAAATCTCAAAGTAATCGTATTTTCAAGAAACACAACATAGGGATTGATCAGAAATATTTGTATGAAAAGAAAAAGGTGGAGAGATTGTAGACATTAGAAAAGTCAGGTATGAGATGTTATAAAGCTGTTTGTGTTGGTCATTTTGACTACTGTCAGTGAAGCAGGTCAGGAAATCTTTGCTTCCCAATCAGTGACTATAGTGTCATGCCAAAGACACTTCTATTCTTCCTAACTTCTGCTGAAAACGGAATTATTCAAAAATTTTATCAGACATGGGACTATAACTAAGGCACAAAACTCATCACCACAAAGAATAATTTACTTTCTGATGGAAACAAAAGGGTAACTGTCTCTCTTGAGAATCCAGTATGATGAACACCTAATAATATATTATTATTTAACAATCCCCATGTGTGCATTTAAATAGAAGAATGGTACATGGTTTATTCCATACACAATGTTCTTTTATTACTTTCCATTGTTACAAGAAAATGTTCTATAAAATTTGTGCTAAATATCGCATTTTCAGTCCTTATTGCACCCTAGGGAAGTTAGTTTAATCATTAATACATGAGGGAATTTTTAGAATGAAGCGGAATCTTTTTAGGGAAAGATGAGATCAAAAGATCTTCACTAGAGACATGTATGATACAATTAGGAATAAGAAAGATACTTATGCCCTATTGGCTTAATTAATGATATTCTCCAGTAAAATTAATTTAAAAAATAAATAATAATAACAATTTAATAGGCTCCGAAGGTCTGCAAAGTGAGATTATAAAATGGGAAACTCGTTGGAATATGAGTCACTGTTGAACAAAAACCATTTTTTATCATAAAGGGATTTATTAGAATAGCTAAAACCCATAAATGGAAGACAGCAAAACCAGGCCCAAATGTGTGACAAATAACAGTAAAATTCTGATTCTCCTTATGATGTTCAAAAACTTGTTTTCCAAAATCTTTTTCATATGTGTTGATTAGTTTCCTCCTGTAAAGTTGTTATACCTTTATAATTGCTAGACATTTTATGTTCAGTTTAAAGAACATGAGATTTTGAATAAAATCAAAAATATTTATATTTTTTGGTTGACCAGTTGCAGTTGACTTAACAGTTAACTATTTAAAAATTTAATAAACTAGACATAATTTATGTTAAAGGCAATTGGGATTATAACAGGCAAAAAGATGTTGATATTAAAAAATAAATTGAAGTAGAAATATAAAATTGCCTGCTTGCTCAACATCAATTTTCCAGAGTGTTTAGCTGGAGTCCAAAAAGTCCTTTTTGAGACTGACTTCCCATTTAGTCCATTTTTATCTTGAAATGTCCTTTAAGTGTTCAAATCAGAGCTCTGAGAGCAAGAATCAACTATCACAAAGTTGTAATTAGACGTGACAGTCTATGTGTATATAAATCCTTACAAATAGTAGGTGATAGACTGTACTAGTGAGCTGCTTGCCCTTTCAGTCTTCAAATTAAGTTTGCATACTACTTCAAAATACACTCGAGGGGAGGGTGTGTGTGTGAAAGATCTGAAATATTGCACAAAATGAATTCATGTGAAAAGCCACAATATGTACAAACATTTTTCTTCCAACCCAAGTTTTTATTGATGGACTGGTTGGGAAAAGAAAGCAGTGTAGATCTCTAATTATTCCTCACCTTCATGCAAGTCTTCTTCCACAGCCAGAGATAAAAACAGCTATGCCAAACATTTGTCCAACATTTCTTTAATATCTTGCAGCCATGGAAAATGAACAAACCATAGTGAACTTTCCTTCACCTCACTCTATTTTTATTATTGGAGGCTACTTTTGATGTCTATTTTTGTTGTAGTTTATATAAAAACAAACAAACAAGCAACTTTTGATTTTGTTTATTTTTTTATTCCTTCCTTCTACTTATTTTCCTCTGGAGTAAATATATCATTGTCTTTCAAGAATTCAATGCAGATCTTTTTTATAAACTTTGATCACACAGCACAGACCTACTTTATTCATTTAACAGAAAATTCTTTGATTTCTTTGTAATGTGTGGCTTTTGTCTTTTTTAAATAATATGAGAGATTTACCTCATTTTCAGCATCTGGTTTACTATGACTGTACATTCTGCTTTAAAGTATTTTTTTGTGTATCCCTGCCTAAGCTTTATCTGCTCAGACAAACATTTCTCTATAAAGATAGATTTTTCACTTATCCTATTGAATGGTAGCATGTTTTTATCAGGCCAATTCTCTATTTTGTCAAGATGATCTTGAATTCTAAATTTGCCTCAAAAAGGCATGCAGCCATTCCTCCAAGTCACTAACAAAAGTGCCGAACACTCATAGGTGCAGGAGAGATTCCCACAGAAACCTCCTTTATTTAGCTGCCTGTCTGACAGTGGAACATGAATGACTGTTCCTCTAGATATATATTTCCAACGAGCTGTGCAGCTGCCTCATCCAGTTGCCATTTCCCTAGCTTCATCATGAGCTTGTATTTTAAGAATAACTGAACA